>PQXN01000149.1:0-94006 GCA_004786275.1 Botryotinia convoluta | reverse complement strand
GCATCCACCCTCCATATAGTCGGCGCCTCTCCGCCTCCTTCTTCACTCCTTGTAGAATATCATACATCTTACCTAGTACCTATCTCTTGCACCGTGATAGTTGGGCATTATTAGGTATAACTCAATATTTATATTCAATTTGTATGTAATTGACTTTAGCAGGATTCCTATAAATTGCTATAAGCTTGTTAATTAATTAAAGTTCTATCAAAAGGAGGATTTGGGTATATAGGGAGTATAGATATTGTTGAGCTTCTTTTTTTGTTTGATTTATTATATAAGATTGGTGTTGCGATTCTAAAACAAATGATATTATATATAGCTTTAATTGTTCTATAATTAATAGCTGTTATAAACTTGTTTTTGGTTTTATATCATCTTTAAGTTTTGATAAGAGATTGGTGGGCTTCGGAATGTATAGTCTTTTTGTAAGAATAGTATTAAATCGAAAATGGAATATTTGATAGAATAATGAGTTATAATTAAATGCGACTTTTGGTAAATGGATATCTTTTTCTGAATGAGAGCTAGATTGTTTTAAGATATATTCTTGAGAACGATTTTTCTTTTTTTCAGGTATTGAAGTATTCTATTTAATAAATCTTATAGGAATGTTAGGAGTTCGAATTTCGCTTTTCGTAAGAGAAACTATATGAGATTGCTGAGAGATAGTGTGAAATAGATTAGTAATATTTTGTTTAGTAGTTGAATGTAATTATAATTGAGTGAAAGTTTTTTGCAAATCTATAATTTCTTTTATTAAAACTATAATTAATTGCTTTTATTTATCAACTTATAGACTACTATTCTAAGATATCTAAGTATTTCCTTTTTCCTTACTCTTTCCCTTTCTATCAATATTAATATCAGAACTTAAAACAATATTGTTATCACTTTTATAAATCTGCTCTGAATCAGCCTGAACAGATGGACCAGCTGGAGAATAATATATTCCAGATTTCGGTTTGAATAGATCGAAGTCAGGGTTGATGGGTGTAGATATAATAATAATATTTATAATCTATATATTCAATAATGAATTATCTTCATCAAGAATTACTTAGAATAGATCTTTTTCTTATAAATGATATCGAATTTATACAATTCACCTAAGAAGGTATTAGATTATAAGATATTATTTGATTAGTTATTAGATAATTGAACACTTTTAAATGAGTTATAAATAATGTGATACTTTGTTTTAAAAGAATTACAAAAGCAGAATACAATTTATCCTTAGAATCTACAATTATAGAATAGAAGGTAAAGCATTCATAAAACGCTTTTATATACTAGCTATATATACATGATTGTGCATATACGCGTTCGTGCATGTGAGCGATCGTATTGCGATTGAGTGCGATCCGTGACATATTCATCCATCTATTTATCTATTCAAACCCAATCTGAGCCACTCACTCTCTTTTCCCCCTTCGCTACCTACCTAGTGAGAGAACATCCACAAAGCAACAATCATAATCCCATCACAGAACTCAAAGAACATACAGATAGATCCTGAAAAGTTGATTTCAATTCATTCAATTAACCAGCTAATTAAGCAATACCACTTCTGTATGTATATCTAAGTAATTACTAATAATCCTACGTATCTTCTCTTCTCATCCACACAAGAGTAGAATTGTATTCCCTTTTAATTATTAAAAAATCTTCATTTTATTCCATCCCATCCCATCCCATCCCATCCCAATTCATTTCAATTCACAAGCATAAATATATGCAAGTGAAGATCCGTCCATAATTTAGGGGGTATATCCGAACAAAGTACGCCTTTAGCCCAAAGCAAATATAAAATCCCTTTTTTTTCCCGGATGCTCTATGCAAATGCATCTAATTTCCCAAACGCCGATAATTTTCAAATATTCATGAGTCATGAGATATATATCTGATTAGTGAGCTCCGTGGCCACTTCTATTTGCGCCATCCAATGCTGGTAAATGTTCATAATCTGGAATGGGGGATCCATCATACAATTCCGTGTTGACATAAGTTGGGGGACTAGCAGGAACATTCTCGTATAGAGGAGGTTGTTCCTCATCCCATGAGATGCCCAAACCCGATCTCTCGGTAACTGTAAGGTTGAAGTGCATTCTTAAAACTCTTGCGCCTCCAGTTGGTGTTACTTGTGTTGGTTTTTTGATAGGTGCGAATTCTTCGGAAACAATCATCTCGACAATGAGAGTATGGAAAACTTCCGTGCCATCTTCAGCTTTCATATCGCAAATTGGTTTTGCATCAGGACGAATCGAGATAGGAAATTCGATTTCAATGGCTCCATCCGCTGTATCGTAATTTGATTTCCATCCAGATTTGATCTCTTCAGTAGCTAGAGTACGGGCATCTTGATGAGCAGCACCTTTCTTGTTCTCGCCTTCCTTGGTCACCTTTGAGGCATGTTTGGGGCATGCTGGTGAGATAACTCTGTGGGTTTCATCCAAACGCCATGTCAAACGCTTCAACTTCCAATGGTTCTGTGTCTTTGCATCCACATTGCGATTTACAACACCATCCATGCGCATGGAAATGTTTGCTTCACCAATTGGATAGATGACGGGAGGAAGTTGACAGTTGGCAGTCAAATTTGTTGGTGGAAAGATTCGGATCGAGTTTCGAGGTGTATCGGAAGGGATGATAGCACGCTTAATATTGAGGATGTGGGAGAGTTTCATTGGCTCGCCAGTCTTTGGCACCAATGTAGCTTTGAGAACGTATTCGATGTTAGACAAGCTACCCTTCATACTTGCAGGTAGATGCCCAGGAAGGAGAAAGCTGAATGGAAAGTCATGTTCACCTATAAATTAAAGTTAGAATTTTGAAAATAAAGATGAGAATGCAATGTTTTAGTAATTACCTTTGCGAAGTGTAGCTGGACCTTGAAGGAAATTCCAAGTCGTCAAATCCTTTGATTGGTGGGTACATTCATGACAATGCGCATGGAATGGTTTCTTTTGTGTGACCTCCAATGCCAATCGCATCTTGAAAGACTCAATTGCAAATTTCTGATCGTGAATGTGTAACTTTAATTGACCCGAGAGTAATGCGCCAGTACTCGAACTGGTAGAACCATAGAGAACCAATGGTGGTGACTCAATGGCACAGTCGAGTGTTGCACCATGATATTGAGGAATAGATTTCGAAGAAGTTTTGGGTGAATGAAGACCGGGTATCGAAATACGTTTGTGTGGAAGAGAAAGGTCGGGCATCTTGGCTGCCTTTTCTTCTGCTATGGAAGAGGCTGATGAAGATGGTGTGCGACTTTTCAACGATGGTCTACTACTTGAATTCCTTCTGGAAGTTTTCTTTCCTTCAGTTGGTAAATCAAATGGATGTGAATGAGATCGAAAGAACGACGTAACGTGCTGCATGGTTGCAGACATTGGTGGGGTCTTTTTGTGGCGTCTTGGACAAGGGAAATAGAGTTTTTTCTTTCGTTTGGCGACCGCACAACAGTATTTATACTGCTTTTAATAGTAAACTTTCATTCGTGTTGGAAGTTGTTTAGTTGGAAGTGGTGGTTTGTTCCAGAGTGAATGGTGAAAAAGGTGAGAGGCGAGAGTTTGGAGAATTTGAATATCTTTTTTGGATGATGTGATGAGTGAGATATCAAAAAGAAGAAGAAGAAGAAGAAGAGGAGGAGGAGGAGGAGGAGGAGGAGGATGATGTAATATATAAATATGTGATATGTAGGTATGTATTTTGGGTAGATATTTTAGTAAACTTGATATAGAGTTTTTATATTCTCTTTGTTTGTGTGGAGATGTGAAAGGGTATATATAGCTTGAGTATATGTCGTATATGTCGTATGTATGTATATATGTGTATATGTATGAATGAACTGGTGAATGGAATATGATATTCTGATATTGAGTCTTGAGTATGAGTATGAGTATGAGTATGAGTATTAAGCACTTTGTTGGAAGAGAGCGGAAAAAAGGATTTGAGCTAGGTATGTATAGTATTATGGTATTGTATATAAAAACTGCACATGCAAAAGGGTTTGAGAATACTTAACTACTACTAAACTACTATGGTATTACCATACATCTCTTACCTGCTCATTAGACATTCTTCTCCAATTCTCTAATTCTCCCTTACCTTTAGAGGAATTCTATGTGTCAAATGGATTTCTAGTCAACCAGAATTTGAAGTCTGTGATTTCATATTTTCCCTGGTTACTAGGTACACATGCCAAAAAAAGATGAGCCATTCATTGCCCCTCACATGGGAAAATTCGAATTACCCTTGTTGGTTGTTATGGGTCATGGTGCATTGTTCCTGTTCTGCGGCTGCCATGCTAAAATACTAGATTTATTATTATTATGGGGAAAAGAAGAAAAAAAATCGATTTTACAGGTAATGGAGGACTCAGGATTCAGGAATGTAGTCTGTGTGTGTTATTACTACCTAGTTAGTCTGTACATCGTATGTTTTGGTCCAGCTGTTTTGTTTGGTGTTTCTAACTGCTGTCTGATTTCAAGCGGTTAAACATCGCACGAGTCGTAGATCATTGGACTAGAACCATTGAGATTCTACACCGCAGAATGAAAGGATGTGTAGATGTAGTATATAGTATATAGATAATAAGTATAAATAGTAAATAGTAGATATTAGATAGTAGAAAGTAGGTAATAAATAGTAGGTAGTAAATAGTAAATAGTAGGTAGTAGATAGTAGATATGTGTGTGTATATATATAATCAGAAAACTCTTTGAATCCTTTGAACTCTTTGAGTACTAACTAGGTATGGTCTTAAGGCTAATTCTCTATATTCATCCGTGAAGCTTTCAATATTTCCCATCCAAGAGTATTATTACCAGAGCTCAATCGATTTGAATTATTCTTATATGGGAATCTCAAATTCTACGGTAGTACTAAAGAAAGTATATATTCATATTCAATGTTGACTCATCAACTTCAAGCAAAAAGAATTTGTATTTCCCTTTTAGATATCAGGTACCTATAAAGTAGTACGTACCTACCTACATACTCCTAAACACCTCCCTTGTAAGGAATTACGTTTAGCTTCTTCTGGGGTACGCCCTGTGGATCAAGTGCATTCAACGTCAAAGTTTTTATTTCAAGCCAGTCAAATTCAAAGGTTCAAACAGCTGGTGAGCAATTAGATCGATGACTGGTCAAATTTGCGTGTACACTGACTATACTGACTACACTTGGGTATGGTAGTTGAAAGCACGTCAGCAAGTCCATATTCTTTTTGCGATGCATACGATGTATGAGTCTAGGAGTCTATGGATCTAGGAGTCTAGGAGTCTATGGATCTATGACACTACCCAGGTGGCCAGCCAGCTACTCGGCCTTTTGCTATTCTAAGATCAAGACCGGACCTGAGTCTTCTATCCTAAGAAACGGGCACGTTATTATTGAAACCCTCGCAATTATTCTTCCTCGCCAATGATGCACTACTATATTACCATTCTTCCAGGCACAATGACGGAAATCCAAGGATTATTTTCAGGATTATCAAGGGGTCGTATGCCAAGCGATATTGATGGGCGAAGAGATATCACACTAATTACTACCCAGATGAAGAGTTCATGATATTATTACCTTGTAAACGGTAGTGCTTAGATATTGATATTGAGGATGGCAACTTTCACGAATATGATAATCCCTCTAATTCCCCATTACTGTACATCGTGTTCGCTCAAAGGAGCTGCACCTCCTAACAATTTTTCGATTCGTGTTCAACTCCGCACAAAAATCTACCCAACAATTGTGACAACACGAAGAACACGATGGTGATATCACCACATGATGTGATGATGGTTGTGGACTCTTGAATGACCCTCAGAACAATATTGAACCAATCTCGAGCCAGCCAGCGATCATCACCCATATTATGATATTCTTCTTAGGCCATAAGGCTTGGAGCTCACGCCATCAAATGAAATATGGAGAATCTGGTAGTTCATTCACATTATGAACCGACATGCGAACATGTCATCCATCATCCATCAATTGAAACTCCATTTCGGCCCACTCCGACTTTTTTTTGTTCTTCTAGAATCTTTTGGTTGTCAAGGGGATTCGCAATATGCTTCTACTGTTAGCCATCGACGGCAAGAATTATCATGAAATTACGAATGATTACTAACTCATGGTGCAATCAATTCCAACACATGCGGGGAAATGATACAATTCTCTACAGTGTCAAACTGTGCAACTTTTGAGAATTGCCTAGTATTTATCCATGAGTCTGTGACTCGTATATTGGGGTTAAATCCCAATCCCCCCACAGAATGGCGTTGCACAATTGAATTTCTCCTCGGAGAGAATCATGTGCTTGACGCCTTCCAATTTGATCCTCTCCATCGGATCGATGGCTTCATCTCATGCATACGGAAGAGAACAAGCGACGACATGGCATTATTTTCAATTCCTCACCGTGATACACCGGGAACTTTCATCAATCATTCCAGCAAGAATCCCCAAAATTGGGATATACCTTCCAAATCCGGCTGGATCTGATAATAGCCGCAAAACCCCATGTGATTCCATCGAGTAAGAAAAATCACATTCGACCACAAACTGGAAACAACAATTCCAGACCGATCTCTCAGCTATCCAATGAAACCCGGAAGACCTTCTCAAATCCTATTCGATCATATTCAATACCTGTTACATAACATTAAACCTTATTTTGTCGAATCCTTCACCACTTTTCATGCCCTCATCAATATCAAGAGTGGAAGAATCACGGCGAGGTGGGAAGATTTACTCGATGAGATCCACAGGTACCTTAAGTATCCACTATCGTGTACTTTCGAACAGTTGAACACATACCAAAAAAATTCAGATCTTCCAAGCTTTCCAGATGATACTAAATTAGTATGAGAAATTTTTAAAGAAATTTTAGACTTCCCGTCGCTTCGCTCACGGTCCAAGTCGGCTGTATCTCCACTCATGTACCGCATGTACCCTCGATTATACTTTTCTAGAAATCTGATGTTTTGCGTGCGAGATGAATTCTACCGAGAAAAAGCGAAAGGCATGGCGTGACAGAATCTTCCGATTGGATCATAGACATTCGGGGGTGTCTTTCCTTAATCTTTAATGACTCAGGGAGAAGACACGCAAATTCTTCCCCGGTTCGGCGGCTGTTTGTCTCCATATGAAATTTTTCTTTGACCAGCAGGGCAGAAAAATTTGGTGCGAAGCTTGAAGCTTCTTCTTCGTTTTTCGCTCACCGATCAAGGCCGATTCTATGGATCTTCTCTACCTCCACAATTGAAAAGGAGAGCAAGGAAGCCCCGAAATAGGAGAGAATCTAGAGTTCCAGAATCTAGATGGTAAAAAGCCTCATCCTTTCACCATGTTACCTTCTTTGCAGGCCTCAGGAATTGAAGATTCATCATCACCGTGGAAACGAACGGTGAAGAATGTATTGTTGGAGAATTGGAGTTTGAATGAATAAATGTGAAGAGTGGAGCTTTTTTTTCTGCTACGTACGGAGTACGTGCATGGTTGCATTGCAAACTTGCAATTGACAGATCATGATGGATGAAACGAAACGTCAAATCTGGGCAGGGGGATGTGGTTCTTGCGAGACGAATGATCATCCTCTTGTGAATTTTCTTCACTCTTTCTTCAACGGTAGGTAGGTAGAGATTAGTATGGGTGGGTATGAGAGGTATAGAGTGTCGAGAGTCGAGACGGTTTTGAATGTGATGGATGCATCAGTTAACGTTGCTGGCATGTTACAGATGGCCGAGTATGTGTATCGTTGGCTTTCTCCACAAGTGAAAGAGTCCAGATTCATATGGGCAGAGTATCAAAGTCGACAGAAAGTCTATTCAACAATAGCCCTGTGGTCAAATATACATACACACTGTCTTTATTCGAGCAGTAGTACTGTGTATTTGAGACCATAAAGGTCTTCCTTCTAACATTCATCTCAACAAGATATCAATCTACCGTTTGGCATCAGGATGTCGCGTCTTCATCATTCTTGAAAAAAAAGGCAAACCTGCATGGCGAGCGCCGGTTTCCTTTGTGATGGTCAGCTAAATCATTAGTAGGTAATCTCTACCACTTCATATCCCATACCCATAACATCATCGACTATTCGATCTCAAACCACCATCTTCTTTCTTGATCTACATGCAATTTTCTCCCTCTTCCCCAGTAATTCTAGATAGATATCCTATTTTCCATCCACCTACCTACTCCGTATAACACTATTTCCCTCTCCCCTTTACTCTCTCCCCCAAATCTCGCATCCCCTCCCCTCCCACAAACCACAAAAAAACAAGCAAACGCACGCACACTCCCATCCCAATATTCCAACTCCAACTCACTAAGCCCTGCCCTGCCTAACTAAATTCCCTTACTAAATAAACCCTTTCAAACTCTCCCCCCACCAAACGCAAACCCTCAATCTGCCCCACATGAAAAAATATACCTCAACAACCACCACCTTTTATTACATCCAATTTATTATTATTTTTTTCATCAAAAAAATTAAAAATCAACAACAAAAACAAAAAAAATATTAAAAATACAACCAACTATTTGACCTACGCAGGGATCGAACCTGCAATCTCTTGATTCGTAGTCAAGCGCCTTGCCATTGGGCCAGCAGGCCGGATTTTGGATGTTTGCATTGTTTGATGAGTGGACAATGGGGAGTGCAACTATGAAGAAGGGACTTGATATGAGCGTAGAGGAGGGGAGGGGAGAGGAGAGGAGGTAGGGTGTGTATAGGGTTGGGTGTTTAGTTAAGTTTGGTTTGTGGGTTTTGATTTTGATTTTGATTTTACTAAAAAATGAGGATTTGTACAGGAAGGTATATATATGCTTTTTTATATATAAAGGGAAGAGTATTAGGGTATTTATAGAGGGAGTATGTATGTGTGTGATATATATGATTTCTTTCTTTCTTTTCGGAGGATGAGGAGGAGAGAAGGAAGGGGAGAAAGGGGAGAAAGGGGAGAAAGAAGGGAGCGGGAGAGGGAAGCTTTTCTTGAATTTGTGTATTTGATTGTGTTGCTTTTCTTACCTTCTAGTATAGGAGGAGTAGTACAGGAGTAGTGTGGGAGAAGTAGTACAGGAGTAGTACAGGAGTAGTAAAAAAGGAACGTATAATCATCCTTCCTTCTTAATACCTTTATACTAACTAACTAACTAACTAACTAAGTAAATCCAACACACATACACATACACATACACATACATATATAATGAAAATAATAAACATTAAAAACATCTAACTAAAAGAGCATGAGTATGTATTATATATACAATTTCTTCTTTTTGGAGGATAGGAAAGGGGAGAGGGGGAGGAGGAGGATGAGAAGAAGGAGGAATAGGAATAGCATACTTTTCTTTAATTTATATGGATGGATGGATGTATGCATATATGTAAGTGTATATGGTTGATTGATTAAGGATTCTTTATTGTGGTGCTGTGATGTATGTGATTTGTGAGAGATGGGATGGGTGAGATGGAATGTATGTCTTTCTTCCTTTTAGTCGAGGAGTAGTGAAGAAGGAGAGTATAGGTATTCTTCTTTCTTGATGAGTGTACACTGGCTGCGTTGGTATGTAGAGTGGGTGGATTATCGTTGCTGTTGTTATTCTTATATGTAAATGGAAATGTGAATTTCTTCTCTCCTCTCTTCACTCCAATCTCGTTGGCTAGATAGGAGGGAGGTACTTCCCATGGTAAAAATCTAGAATGATACTTTTCTCTATATCGATATCAAATATCACATATCTCAATTATCAATCATTAAAATGGTCATTCTCTGTTATACCAAAACACCATTCTTAGAAAAAGGCTCAAGTAAAATGCCAAAAGCATTATTTTCAAGAAAAAGAAAAAGGAAATGTTAATCTTGATATTCCATATATCAATATATAAAACCCTACAATTCCAAATATTAACCCTAGTTTCTGTTCTCTCCCAACCCAAAATTACAGAGATACACCTCCGTCCTCTTCTTCAGAAGTATCGCCAGAATGATAATTCGCTTCTGACATATTTTGATCTTGCTGATGTGGAGCGCCCTCATTCTCTCTACTCGCTTGTGATAGACCAAAATATTCATTTCTGACATGGTGATTGTTGATTATTCGTTCGTCTTCTTCTTCTTCTTCTTCTTCATCATCATCATACTTCCCTATCAAAGATTCATAATCCCCCTCGTCATCACCTACTGCAGACTCACAATCCTCCTCTTCAACACCATCATCTCCTCCTCCCACTCCACCCATCCCATCCTCTACAAAAGACCCNAATCCGGCTTCCACCCCCCGGGCCCTCTCATCTCCGCAATCTGCCTCAAAACCTCCCCCCTAAAAACCCTCGACATCTCAATCAACACCCCCTCTCTAACCTTCTCCCCCCTCTCATCCCCCTCCTCCACATCCGGCGCTCTCCAATTCAAATAATGATTACAATGACTCCCAGGCACTACAAACTTTCCCGGATGCACTCTAATATAATGATAACAACAATAACACGCCGGTTTACTACACGCGATATAGCGATCCCTGTCTACGAAATGGAGATTTCGCGAGTGGAAGTGCTGGAGTAGGAGTAACTCGGCGTGGATCTTTGGACGCCAGTTGGAGTTTGTGCAGTGGGAGGAGAGATGGGTGGAGAGTTGGTACTTGTGGTCCATTTCTGCGAGGGCGGCGCGGTAGGAGGTGATGGCAAGGGGGTCGCTCATGGTTCGTCCGATGAGGGCGGAGAGGGTAGGGTTGCGGGCTTGGAGGGGAGGGGGGAAGGATGAAGAGGAGGGGAGGTGGGAGATGGTGATTTGGGTGAAGAGATGAGGGAGGATGATGCGGGTGGATAGGAGGACTTGAATGGCTTTTGGGGTATGGTTTAGACGGCCAATGGTGTGGCGGATTTGGGTAAATCGAGTGGTGAATGGAGAGCCGGATTGGATGAGTAGTTGGAAGTGTGCGAATTCTTGTGGTGCCGTTGTACATGTTTTGTGGCAGAAACGACAGAGTTGAGATGGATGCTCGGTGAGAGTGAGAAGTTGTTGTAGCCATGTGTGAAGAAGGGTCAAGGATTCTAAATGTTGATTGTGTCAGATACGAAGATACATAATGTATATGAAACTCCCTACCTTCATCCTGATTATCCTCTCTAACTATCTTCCATTCCCCCAACACAAATTTGATATCCCGAGCCAAAAAGGATGCATAGCAAGAAATCCTCTTCTCAGCATACTTTACCGATAACTCAAATATTTTATCCTCAATCTCCTCCCTCTTCTTCTCAGAATCCTTGATCCCATCATACCCAGCACATCCTAGAAGTCCCAACACCTTTTTCAAAAACTCCACACCCCTTTGCGGTCGCGAACACTTGTTCCAAGCAACATGATATACAATCTCCCCCGTATCCATCTGCTGCAACGCAATTGCAGTCGTGCTATCGCCTCCTTTTTCATAATCGCATAAATAGGCTAGATGTCTCGTAAATGATCTTCTTAGCTTGATCCGACTCATTTCGTCCATTTCGTGCTTTTTATTCACATCAAGAACGCCGGTGCTCATATCAATATCCGAAACCTCATCGTCGAAACCATCGGTTGGGGTTTCTTCCTCTAGAATGCGTGAACCTCGGTTAGAACCAAAGACGGTGAGGAGAATTAGCGCTTCGTAGAATCGTTTGAGGAGTTTGGGGGCAACGGGGATGAGGGATGGGGATGTAAGTGGAAGTGAAAGTGAAGGTGGAAGTGAGGTTGTTAGTGTTAGGGCACGATGTTTTTTGGACTGAGATTGACCTTTTGGTGGGGGTTTGGATAGAAGTTGTGCTGATTTTGGGGGGCTCGAGATGGATGGAGGGGTGGAAGTAGTGGTGGAGAGGTGGAATATGGATAAGTTATTCTCATTGAGTCGGTGGGGGCTTGGGATGGTCTTTTGTATACTGTGTTCTTCTGGACCTTTTCCTTTCCCTTTACCCTTACCTTTCTTAGGGGGGGACTTTGAAGCCACCACACATATAGCTGGAGAGGCGACAATTTTCCCCTGAGAATTTCTGGATTTGGTGTTAGGCGAGTTGACGATACGTTGGCGCTGTATGTTTTCTTCGTTTTGTGCTAACTTGTTTTTTGAAGCCTGAGATACTTTGCTTTTCACTCCGCTTTCGACATTGGAGGAAAGTGGTTTAGTGACGATGGGAGGAGAAGAAGTAGAGGAAGAAGTGGATGGTAGAAGAGAACCCAGTTTTGTCTGAACTTCCTCTATAGTCACCCCCTTCTTCAAGGGACTCGTACTTTTTTGACTAATTGCTGGAGTTTTTTTCCTTTGCTCCTTCTTCGTATTGCCTCCTCGCTGATTTAGACCTTGCAATGGAGTCACTTGATCGCCGTTTCCACCCAATCCAGTATGTAATGCAGACTCGGACGTGCTTTTTGATTTTGTTACAGATTTCGTCATTGTGATTAGTATTCATTGATAACATCCATGAACAACCATCTCCATCGAGGTGGAGTGCTAGTAGAGAGCAGTCTTTGTTTGATGTTGCGATGGCCTTGTTCTACAATCATCCATGCATATATGCAGGCATCCGTTGGCGCGAGTCTTGACCCCCAGCTTCCCAGTAAGTTGTCCAATGAGTAATGTTATTACGTGCGGGGTTTATGTAGACTTCTATAATTGATTGAAATAGACGCCCGAATCGAGAGTTTCGGACGGAGTACAAAAATCACATATGGGCTCTTTCATACACATCTGTTTTGTTACACAAAAATATGTAAAACGTCTCATTGGTTCATGTGTAGTTACACTGATCGATAAGGATGCGGATTTACGAACGATCGATATATTTAGCATGGCCTTATCCTGTGGAATTAAGAATGAGGTGATAGCTTTAACTGTGTAGTATATACATATACTTCTCGTCACATATTGAACTTCCGCGTGCATCTATCGAAATGCTATGTTCTTATACCTAGGAAAAGACGTTTAGGTTTGGGCTATAGTTTTAGAGTTATTTATAATACCAATCCCTGGAGCTGTGCTGATATTTAATGTATGTAAAAGATTAAGAATTGGCATATGGGTTCTAACACTCCACATAGACCCCCGGGTCTTGCTCTTAGACTGGAGAAGAACCTCTAACCAACCTGACAGCGTAAACAGACCATAGATGATTATGGTATGTATATTTAATGAAGACAATGGCTTCGAAAGCTACAAACTAAGATACAACTAGACTACAATTTGTAGAACGACCACCCGGCGCTGCGAAGACTCAATGTTCGAGCTTTATCGAATAATGAACATTATTTTTTGCATTCGAGTTAGGTAAAAATCAGATCAAATCGAGCCTCCGAATGTTTACAATATCTTACCATCTGATGGAGGTTCAATAAGAATTAGATTAAAATATACCTTGCATAAGTGGCTTTGAAATAACTAAGAACGTACAATGAGAAGCATGAAGATGAATTTTTTAATAGAGCAGAAATACTCAACAGATTACGATCTTCTGATGAGTCAATACAACAGCTTCACCAACAACTTGACTGGGATCAAAAGATAATAAGTCCAATTGGGCTTATATTGAAGGAAAAACGAACACATTGATATGAGTATACATAGAGATATAAGAACACGTTACAAGGGATCGTGCTTCCAGAAATTGCAGACCAACGCTTTCTAGATATGAAATCTATAAGGATTATCAAAATGACTTCTTTTGAATGGGATCTGATGGGCCTGGGGACTTTTCGGGCTCAACAAAGACCACACATTGCTCATTTCAGGAAAATGCTGAGTAGGTGGTCTGCGAAAATTGTGAATCCAGACAAACAGCACATCAATAGAAAGGCTTGAAAGCTTCGAGTAACATGTCCCATGAAGTGGTCCATTTGGCCAATATATATACGATTTAAAGACTTAGAAAAGTAAGCAATGTTCGAAGAAACATTAGCAAAAACTCCGAGTGCAATAAAACTTCGTCAAAGTGAGACATGGAGATGATGAGGTTTTCACTAGAAAATGGGATGTGATCGTAAGTTCCAAATCATGTAAACAAGCTCACCGTACTTTCCCAGTGAAGTTCTCCCGAAGAGGCACTCCTGAGGTGCTTTCGAGGTACCCGTTGAATGCATGAAATTCAAATGGGCTGGCATTTAATCTGCAATTGATTACCTAATCCGAGCCGAGATTCTCCCAATCTAGCTTACGATAACCAAAGCTCCAGAGCTTCATGCCACATTGGAGGTCCATACCCCATTCGACATCATTCATTATGCGACTCCCTCTAAATTTGCTTTGTCTGACTCTGTCAATACTTCCCAGAACTTTCGCAATCTTCGCAGACGAAGCTTACACCGTTGACTACCATCACGAATTAATAGGTCTCCCACAATCAGATACAACCTTCTTCTACAAACCTAGGGAAACCGAACAGGGCGCGCTATTATATACATTAAGTGATCTTGGTGTCCTTGGAGCTGTCAATCCAGGCACGGGGGACGTTCGATGGCGACAAATACTGGCGAATGATGATAATCACGGAGAGGGCTTTCTGCGACCAGTTGAGGGAGCTGGTACAATTATTAGTGCTTTGGGCAACAGAGTAGATGCTTGGGATGCGAAGAGTGGAAGGGAAAGATGGGGAAACACTTTCACAGGACAAGCAAAAGATGTGGAAGTAGTTGAGGGGTTTGACAATATCAAGGATGTTTTGACTTTATTCGAAGATGCTGGAAAAGTCGTGGTACGAAAACTTAATGGAGATAATGGAGATGTTGTTTGGGAATATGTTGATGCTAGTGGTGATTTACCTCTACAAGTCAGCACGAATGTTAGAGACATTTTTGTTGTCACTCTTCATGGTTCCTGGGGAGGTTATAGCGTCAAAGTTACCACTCTGGACCATTTGACAGGTAAAAGAGTTACCGAATACACGCTCTCCACCAAAGGAGATGTTCATACACCGGAGGACGTTTTACTTGTCGGAGCCAACTCTGCTGCTCCTATCATTGCTTGGACCGATAGATCGCTGAAGAGTCTCAAGGTCAATATCTTGGGTAAACCAAGCGACTTGCAGACATTGACTCTAAAAGAATCGGATGGCGAGCTTAAAAAGGTCTCTATTCACGCGCCTAATTTGGTGCAATCTTTACCACATTTCTTGGTACACAGTCACTCGGCAACTTCAAACAGAGCAGATGTTTATCATATTGATATGAAAAGTGGTAGCATTAGCAAAGCGTATGAGATCCCCAAGCTTGCAGGTAGCGGTGCTTTCTCAACCAGTTCGCAAGGTGCCAACGTCTACTTCACTCGTTTTACAGAGGAAGAGACTTTTATCTTTTCTTCAATGTCTCATGGAATTTTGGGCAGATGGCCAATTAAAGCAGAGAAGCAACATGACCGACTTCGATTTCTCCATGGTGCATCAGAGGTAGTCCAGAAAGCTCCCGATACTTATGCTGTAAGATCAGCTATGGTGAGCGCGGAACAAGACTGGGTTCTGGTGCGCAATGGTGCTGTAGCTTGGTCTCGCGTCGAAGGTCTTTCTGGTGTTGTGGCTGCCGAATGGGCTGAAATCCCAGCCTCTGAATCATTGGCAGAGACACTTGAGGCAGAAGCTCACAGCAACCCCTTGGAAGCATATATTCACCGAGTCAATCGTCATATCAATGACTTGGAATACCTTCCAGCATACTTGGAAAAGTTACCAACCCGGATTTTAAGCGCCATCTTACCTGGAGATTTGGTTACACCGAATGAAAGTGTTTTAGAACGAGATAACTTTGGCTTCAACAAGTTAGTTATCGTTGCAACCCAAAGAGGTCGTTTGTATGCACTTGATGCTGGATCTCAAGGGCGCGTCGTATGGAGCTCCAAAGCTTTCGATATACCAGCTGGCAAGAGGTGGGACGTTAAGTCCATATTTGTCAACAATGCTAAAAGTACAACAACCGTTCGAGGTAGTCAAGGAGAATATATCATCGTGAACACTACAACTGGAATGGGACTCGAGGCTATAAGCCCTGGGCAGTTGCCACCTGTTCAGAGCGCGGCTGTCGTTGACAGTAACCTTGGCAGGTGGGTGTTACCTATTGGCATCGATGGAAATCCTGGTGATATACCAAAAGATTGGGCACCAAAGGAATTGCTTGTGGTTCGGGGCGAGAACGGTGAAGTCAAAGGTTTAAACTTTGACATTCAAGGTGCTGATGCCAAACCTATCTTTACCTGGTCATTTCAACCACCTTCTGGCCAAAGGATCGTCGAGGTAGTTTCCAAACCCGCACATGATCCGGTTGCGTCGATTGGGCGAGTCCTTGGTGATCGTACTGTTATGTATAAATACTTGAATCCCAACACTGTTTTGGTTACTGCCGTCTCCGATGAATCCTCAATCGCCTCCTTCTACCTTCTTGATACAGTTTCTGGCGATGTTCTTTATTCCGCAAACCACGAAGGCGTCGACACTAAGAAGCCCATTGCCTCTGTCTTCACCGAGAACTGGTTCGCATATTCTTTATGGAGCGATGAATTATCAACCACCACTTCTCTGCATGGATCAAAAGGATATCAACTCATCGTCACTGATCTTTACGAGTCCCCTATTCCAAATGATCGTGGAACCCTCGGCTCAAATGCGAATGCATCAAGTCTTGACCCATCAGACGTACCAAATGCTGGCCCAGTTCTTCCTCATGTTATTAGCCAATCATTCGTGGTTCCCGAAGCGATAACCTACATGTCTGTTTCCCAAACCCGCCAAGGTATTACTACTCGTCAACTTCTTTGTACTCTGGAATCCAATTCCATCATTGGTATTCCTCGTTATCTTCTTGATCCCCGTCGACCAGTTGGCCGAGATCCTATCCCTGCCGAACAAGAAGAAGGTCTTCTTCGTTACTCGCCTGTTATCGAATTTGATCCAAAACTTATCATCAGTCATAAATGTGAAGTTCTTGGTATCAAAGGTGTCATTACCAGCCCTGCTATACTAGAAAGTACCAGTCTGGTTTTCGCGTATGGAATTGATGTTTTCGGAACAAGAGTTAACCCTAGCGCTGCTTTTGATATTCTAGGCAAAGCATTCAACAAGCTGAGTTTAGTGGCTACTGTTTTGGCATTGGGAGTTGGTGTTGCAGTTTTGGCGCCTATGGTAAGTTATTTTATTTTGTCTATTGTTTAATGAGTGCTGTGCTAATATTTTCATAGGTGAGGAGGAAACAAATCAATGGCAGATGGTTGAATGCATGATTATGATTATGTTATAGAATTTTGTAAATTATGATAATGTAAGGAGGGTTAAAAGCGTTACTCTCATTGAAGATCAACGATTTCACTCATGCTATTAGTGAACCGTGTGTTTTGGCATGATGCCATCTAGTTACGAAGTTGCTATCAGCCATATGAAATGATAAATAATGTTGATATTTTTGATTTATAATTTTGGCTGACATATATCTTCACCTTGTTTGACTTCGGCAGATTTGTAACCAACTTAATCACTGCCAACGCACCTCGTTCCCCCGTTTAACCTTTTTAGATGAATATTTAGGGGTAACACACATGGCGCGTTAGCATTCCGCGGATGTCAATTAAACTTTTTCTTCACCATTCCCCAGTTTCATTATTATTAATTGAAGGTTATTACCAAGTATTTACATGTATTGAGACGCTTCTTGATTGATCTTCGTGCTGCGCTTTGACGAGGTGAGGTTGAATTGAGGGGATTAGTAATTCATAGTTTGAAGATAGTGTGGAGAACCGTTGACATTCATCTTCGTCATCGATTCCTTTAGTCTGAAGATAGGTATCTCCACATAAGGTACCCGTCCATTTTTTCTAATTGTGGAATGGAGAGGGCTTGCTTTGTTGATGCATTCGGATTTATCGCTTTTAAGAGATAAGTCCACTATGTGCGTAAGAATATTTTGAGTTTTGTTCGGAATTGTATTTATATACCATCTATTCGCACTTTGGTTTAGGACTCATTCCTCCAGATCCCATCTATTCCATTTATCTATCTCATTAAATAAAATACTCGAGTAGCAAACATGCCCGGAAAATACCAAAAGCTCGTTTCCAAACACGTCCTCGTCATAGGTGGCTCCTCCGGGATCGGATACTGTGTAGCAGAAGCCTCACTCGAAAGTGGTGCATCCGTTACAATTTCCTCTTCCTCTCCAGATCGCGTCGCTAAAGCAGTTGAGAAACTCAAGAAGAGTTATCCAGATGGAAAAATCAATGGGTTTCCATGCGATCTCTCTAAACCCAGTCTCGAAGCCGATGTTGAGAAATTGTTTGAACAGACGGGAAAAGTAGATCATATAGTTTTCACAGCCGGTGATGCATTATCTCTTATCCCGTTGGAGAAAGCGTCGCTAGAGGATATGCAGAAGGCGGGACAAGTGAGATTTTTTGGACAATTGATGGTGGCGAAAGTTGGGAGTAGGTACCTTAGTGAGGGACCACAGGCTTCGATAACGTTGACAACGGGGTCGACGGCCGATAAACCGATGAAGGGGTGGAGTATTGTTACTAGTTTTGCGGCAGGGTTGCATGGGATGGCGAGGAGTTTGGCGATTGACTTGGCGCCCGTGAGAGTTAATGTTGTGAGTCCTGGTCCGGTGAAGACGGAGTTGTGGAATGGGATGGGACAGGAGGAGAGAGAGAAGCTGTTTAAGGAGGTGGAGGGTAAGGTGTTGACAAAACATGTTGCATTGCCAGAAGAGGTTGCAGAGTCATATTTGTGGTTGATGAAGGATAGTAATGTAACTGGAACCGTTGTGAGAAGTGATTCTGGTATGTTGCTTGCTTAGCTACAGACAATTATACTCGGCAATAGCGCTCAAGCAATACAACCATCGAGAGTGGATGTATGGTATAATGTCATTGGTATTATTTAGCAATTCTGTTTTTGACAATAAACTGATAAATCTCATCAAGAATTATCAGATGACATAGTAGAATTGCTGGCATTGATTTTCCAACCAACTCCCTCACATGTTTGACCGTTATTATACCACTTCAATTGTGGAAGCATTTGACTAGCGACCCATCTAGCTGTGGTGGTATGTCGGCTCCCATCCCCAAAAGGTTCGTCCGTACGATCGGGGCGACTTTTTAGATCAGACGAGAGCTCATGTCCCAAAATTGTTGATCGACCATCAGCAAGTGCTTGAAAGATAACTAGTTGATCTTGAAGATACTCATCTACTAAACCGCCCTTTTCAAACTCCGAATCAAGATCTTCAACTACCTTCTTTGCTATCTCGGCCGATATGTCTTCTGGGGTTCTATCCTTTGTCTTTCTATCGTACAGCCAATCGCGCCCAAATCTTAGTCCAGTAGAAGTATGAGCTACTAAAAGTGTGTATATCCGATGTGTATTCTCTCTTAGAACAATATTGATCTTTACTTCAGGAAAGCGTTGCTTAATAGTTGTAGCCAAAGCATTTTCAAGCGGTTCCTGAAGTGTTTCAAGTACTAGGATCGAGATATCTATTTCCTTCACGCTTCCGCGTTCAGTTGGCCAATTTGGGACTTTCAGAGACTGGCTGAAAGGTATGGGATGTATCTTGAACTCTGCATGGCCCAGTTTTAATGGACCATGTGACCATCCTCTAACTTTGAGTTGTCGCTCTACATAAATACCGAATCTTTCGAGAGTTGGTAATAGTACTTGGTCGAGATACTCATATGATAGAGAGAAACTTCCATTGGTCCCTCCTTTTATTGAAAGCCTGATTGGAAGGGCCACGCCATCATTTGCAAATAGCACGACAGGAAGAATTGCCTGAAGTACAAGTAGAATGCTAGATGCAGAATATGCATCAATTTTGATATCTCTATCAATAGTATAATGATGGAGAGAGTTGGGCTCAAACTCAATCGTCTTGCTTCCAACGAAACATCCGGTTGTCTCGGCGGATGTAATTTTCGCGAGCCATTTTATAGCAGAAACGTGCTGTGCCTTTAGACCGCCATTCCTTTTTCCCAATCTTTACTTATGAGTTAACGTATCGGGTTAAATTTATAGATAAATGCTTTACCTGTCACCTCTGACATTCGTAATTAGGAGAGGAGTTCCGGTCAGAGCAGCTAGTGAAACCGCTATCCTGACAAGTCTGCCAAAAAGAATCAACAAAGCATGCAAAGCTGATATGGTACTTAAACACTCACTGTCCACCACCTTCGCCAGTTCTCCCATCAAGCTTTACTAATTTTTGTGGTGCCGATTTCGCCATTGTTGCGTCTGTAGACTTTGTCGTGAGAGTAGTAAAGCTATTTATATGCCGTATTGAACGTTTTGCTTTCCTACTTACAAGACTCCAAGAACAACAATGATCTTGAGACTGTTATAAAGGGCACGATCAAATCAAATAATCTGTGAGATCGTTTGATCTTATGCCTCTGGCGTACATGAATGAGTCATTGACCGAATAAGGGGTCCGGACTGCGGCCATGCTTGTACATGAAGTTCTTCAACAATTTATGACTCGAAAACGATCGAGATAACATGCTGTCAAGACACTGCTCTCAGTATCGCGCTCGATGCTTATTCTCGAATTTCTTTTCATATACCAGGTACATTGCGCTATCGATGAAGCATATATTTGTGGCACGAGCACGAGCCAATTCAACCACATGAACTATTCTCACCCCGCAAACTGATCCGCTCAGCCTCCCCACAAATCTTTGGTCCAGACCTTGGCATTACACTGCCTTAGCAAGAGAATGTCTCGTCAACAGCCTTACATATATTGATATCTCACTGTAATCCTCTACGGCACCGTCCATAATGATCAACAAGAAACTCGACCTCGACACACTGTTCGCAGGAAACCCGACAAGTTCCACACCAAAATGTCGCGAATGGGGCGACAGCAATCGCATGCGAGTGGTTTGAATTCCCACTTGCATCCAAAGCCAGGACGCTTTTCACTCTGGCCCGGGAGGAGAACAAATGCCACTGCCGCGAGGGAGGAACCTGCTATAACTAGTGGTTCTGGGTTAATGATTGATGTACGTTCCAAAATATCCACCTTTGCGTTCTATCAACCCCTTCATTTCGTTAACATCTCCGCAGCCCCCGCACAGCGATCTAATCGTTAGCTCGCCCGTTATTCTCCCGGAAATCGAATTAACGAAATCCAATATATCGCAAGATCTCTTCATCGGTGCATTGCATGATCCTAATTATATTCAATTGCAAGAAAATGTGAGGAAGGTGCGTAGAGCACTGGTGGGACCGGAACCTAAAAATATAGATGCCGCCTGGGAGGTTTATAAAAGACAGAGAGAGGAATCTTTGGAACATTGTCGAAAATTGATTGAGAAATCGCGTAAGTCCTTTATTATTTTGGATAATTTACACCCTATTTATAACTTCATTCTATTTGTTCATGAAACTAAATGCAATAATACATTTAGAAGAGCATCATGCTCGAAATCCATCATTCGAATCTAGTATAGGCCCGTTAGATACGCGATCATCTCTCAGCAGTGGATCATTTGATGATGGATCTCTGCCATTTCAAATCAATAACTCGTGGCTATCAGCTATTTGTGATTATAAAGCCTTCCAGGAAAAACTTGCCACTACCCTTCGTACTTCTCTGGAGGTGACGTATGCTGCCTACGAGCCCGATGCATCTCAACGCCAGCTTGAAATCTTCTTAGTAGATAAGGAGCATCGGAAAAGTGTTATTACAAAATGGCGAGATACAAGTGTTCGTAGGGTGAAGTCGGAAAAGCCTGAATTCTTCGAAAAGTACAAGATACGATCTTTGAACTTCGATAAACTGAAGCATGATATTGAAGAATCGGAAAGCTTGTTCGACACAGGTCATACACCAAATAGAGTCGTTCGTGAATCTATTATTTATAAGAATGGAGACACAATCTTAGAATTTGCAAATCGCCCTTCGGATAGTCTTCCGGTTATCAGATTTCGTGTGTCGTCCCATTTTTTGAGCCCAGACGATGTATCACCGTTATTCTCTCAAATGCTCTGCCCTGGACCAATGATTCCGCCAGATATGATCAAAGACCTCCCCAAAGCACCAACCAAGATCTTTGGAAAGGACGGTATTGGAGTAAATGTTTATCGTATGCCACAGATGGAGCCTAACAGCCATGAGGCACTGGCACTTCTCTTCCACGCTATACATGGACACGCTCAAAGACTTCCACGGGAAGATATTGATTTTCCAGTTTTCGTTAGTATTGCAGATGTATGCTTAAGGTACAGGTGCACATCGCCAGTAGAGTTACAAGTGGAGTATCAATGGTTACCTCAATGGGAATCTCAAGCTGCTGAAAGCAACCCTGAAGAACTTCTCCTTATCGCGTATACATTTGGCGCAAGAGATCTGTTCACGCGTATCTCTAGGAGCATCATTTTAAACTCGAAAGATGGCGACGATGAGGCTCAAGGTCAAAAACTTTGGCCACAAGCTATCAAGAATACGATCAGAACACGCAGGGCAATATACATGGAACAAATCCTTGATTATTGTGCGAGCGTTATAAACGAATACCTTCAGCCACCACGGCAGAGCGCAGAAAGATCAGTTCATGTAGGATCACTTGAGCTCTCCACGGTACGATGCCCAAGGGGATCCCATACTTGCGATGCCACAAATCTAGGCTGGCTTATGCTAGTTTACAACGAATTGGGTGTTTCTCCTCTTTCCCCTAAATCATCATCGAAGCGCAGCCTGAAGGAATTGATTGACTGCTTGAGATTGATGCCTAGTCCACCACAAACTCATATTGGTGTCTGTGATTTTGCTCCTGACTTTAGAAATAAAATAAATGACATTTCGAATACCATTATAGGTCTTACACTTCACGATGTCTCGGGTCAACATGGATGGGCCTTGAGTAAGGGTGACGATCCACAAGATACGGTCCCGGAAGAGATCTTTGAACTACCCGCACACGTTAGCACAAAAGAGTGTATTGTTGAATCCCAGAAAGCAAAACAGGCAGCAAAAAGTGCTGTCTGCCTCCGAATTCTCTCCCTTCTCGAGAACCTCGAGGATCTTCATGCGGCAGCAATGATCGATAAGTCATTCTACGGGGCCTATATCAAAAATGAAGGAAGACTACTTCGGAACATAGTAAAAGCCGGATTGAAACATGCCTCCCGGGTAGCTGAAATACAAATTAGCCCAACGGATCGGATGGCCCAAGAGACTACTGAGTCTTTGGAAGCTACCGCTGTCGATCTTATTGATGACTCTGAATCTGCTGTGTCTTCCATTTCGGAGAATGAATCGTTTAATGCTCGAGACGGAGATCTATACGACGTTTCACCACCATTGTCACCTGTTGATATAACTGCAATGCCTGTGCCCACATCAGAGGAAGAGGCACGAGAACTTCTCACACGCAATGTCGAAGCTACCAGTCGAGCCTGGGCGATGAGAGACTCGTTACAGTCTTCCGAAAGGCATTTAAATTTGACACAAAAAGAAAAGTTTCTGGCAGGAGATTTTGCACATTTGGAGGACAAAACTCGGACAAGTGTTGAGCAGGTTAGCAGCTATCCAAAATTTGATTCTTTTCGCAACTCACCTAAAACAACATTTTCAAATGGAGATGATACGGGGCTGACGATCTCCGATATGTCAAATGAAATCGTAATCTCTTCAGGGAGTAGCAGTGATCTCGAGGAACCCCAATCTGTGTTCGGAAGGAACAGAAATAACCTCGTTAAATACGACCACGTTTTGGGATCAGATTCGTCTGGGTTTAACTTTGATATCAGGACTCAGCTGGGTCGCCCGAGGAGTTACTTTGAGAGTCTTGTTAATTTAAAGTCGGATGTTTTTGAAAATTCGGCTTGTGAGTGGGCTGTTTCACAACTCATCCTACCTAGTTCTCAACTCTAATTTAGGCAATGTACGACGAGCTAATTTCTCTATCAAACAGTAAATATAATTGCTCGTAAGCAGCCGGCGCAACGCTTTTTTGAACGACCCATCTTAACCCCCGAGATCGTCATGTTGCTCCAGTCACAAGAAGTCGCCTTGGGTGTCGATTATGATTACCGCAATTTGATTCTTGATCCCGACCAGGATCAAAACAACAGCACTCTTGTTGCAATGTTTGAGAGTTACAATATTTTGAGGTTTGCCTTGGTAAACCTTCTACGCTTGAAATGTGCCAATTTCATTGATTCGCACATCACAGTCTTTGTAGCTGATAACACAAGGTCTAATGTTGCCAACACTGTATCGATATTTGTCGAGGAAGTAATCAAGTTAGTATTTCAATTCAAAACCGCCATGGAAACAATACGCAGCGACTCAAAGACTTTCTTCGAAGCCGGATGCAAAGTAATTTCAGAGCTCAATGCTACCTGTGCTTCGTACCTTTCCGGGCTTGGACTATCGCTTAGCATAGACACGGAAGGGACAGTGAGCTGGTATTCATTGGCCAGAACTATCGACCTTGCTATACTGGTATATGTCAGTGCTCAACTGGAAGATCTTGATAGTTGCCACTTCAAAGAATCATCTGGCATCGTTGCATACCTACCAGATTTTCCAAATGTCATCAATCTTGATCGATATGCGACCAGCTGTCTTGATGACTTTCTCCGCCAGGATGTTTGGGTTTTCCATTATAAAAGCCATGCTATTGATGCGCCACTCTACTTGTCGCTGAAGATTGATGAGTTTGCAGACTTTTGGGGTCCGGTTTGGCAGATAGCACAGGCAGACAATGATACTTCGGTTCATAGTTACGCAGCTGGCGATGGTTACATTGTACCTTGGCTTTATGACGAAGCAATTCATCCTCCACTCAAGTCGGAAGAGCTTTTTTGTCATTGGAAACCTGGAGTAGATCATCCGTGGTCCTCATCGTCACAACATAAGAAACAAAGCACAAGGCTAACAGACTTCGGCGAGAAGGAAATATACTCCTTCTCGCCTGGAAAAGGCCACAGTGAAGTCAAACCTCTACAAATCGCCTTTAACGGCCGGGAACGACTTCTCATTGGGGCAGGACCTCGGCGGAAGCATCATCCAATGAAATGGACCCGTTGCAAATGTAATATACAGGCAATCGAGGAAAAACTTCGTGGAATGCAGCGTTTAAACCAATTGGGAACCAGTGAATCCTATAGTGAGGTTGATGTACGGACAATTTCCCTGGTAGGTGGCCATTTCGGTTTATCATTGGGTGGGAGTGCAACAATCAAGCGTGTTCAAGGCACTTCTTTTAAAAAAGTGTTTATGGAATTTTGGGAGAAGCAACCAGGTGCACAAGATCCTTCAGACCTTGCCAACCAATGGGGCATCGCCATATCCTTATGTACGATGAACGCAGAGAGGCTTTCTCTATTTGAGCTTTTGAATACGCCAAGTGTCCGACGGTTCATATCACGTTTTAACTGGAGCGAATCCGAATGCAAAATAAGATTCCTTGATGCTCTGGACAGTGGCATTCTTGAGAACCTCAACAGCCTGTGGCTGTCTAACCATGAATGGCAGGAAGAAATAGGAAAGGTACTCTCGATGTGCTTGCAGGCATTATCTTCCACTGGGCTAGACAGCAAGAGGCAGATGTTTTCGGCTCTGTGGGTGCCTCCCGAAACCACACTTCCAAAGCACATACTTCTAAAACCCTCAGAGCATAGCTGGACCAAGTTCTTGAAAGACTCAGTAATTTCTTTCACCGTCGCTGTCGTCGTCGAAGATTGTTTAGGGACAAAATTCGGTACAATGGGCCGAAGAAATTGTAAGGTTCAGGAGATAGGATCAGTATTACAAACTTCAATTTGCGTCAATGATGAGGTCGACCCTAGTCAACAACTAATAAAACGAGAAAGCTCTCAATCTTGGGGATTTGTATGGGACGTATCACGGTTAGAAAGGGGAACTTGTTTCCCCTTGGGGACTCAAGGACGACTAAAGACAATCGAAAAGATCTCTAATAGTCGGTTGTTATTAGAATGGGACCTTGTCTGGAGTCAGGTTCTCAGGGAGAAAGTGGGATTTCAGCGCCGGGAAAAGCCGAGCCATTGGGAATATACAGAACCTGCGGGTGTAAAGGTTAGGCCCATTCCGGTTTATCTTCTTTCGTCCACTGAGGTAGAGTGAGAAAGCATAAACTCCTGGCCGAATCACTTCGTTCGCGCGCAATGGGTGGACATTACATGATTACGCATCTGGGTCCTGCAGGACATAGTAAACTTCTCAACAGTTTCATGTTTCCGAACTTTGCGGGAGTTGTTCAGCGCGGTATTGTATTTAATTGTGTCACAATGACAAACTATACAGTGATGAGTAATGAAGATTTGGTAGGAAAAGTAACAAGGCGCCATATACCCAATTTGAAAGAAAGGTTCAATTTCCACGTCAATATTTTATAGGGGGTTTTAGATATAGTTAGAGATCCTTCGATAGTCATCAATATATGCTCCATTAGTTCAAGGAAGACATTAACTTACTCGATCAAATTCCCATCGGGATCTCTACAATAAACACTTCTCAGCTTGCCTTGAGCACCAGTGCGTATCACAATTCCTTCGTCAGTTTTCTCTGGGCTCAAATCGACCATCTCCACACCTGCATCTATTAGACGTTGGCGAACATCTTTAACATTGTCATCCGTTATGAAGCACAAATCTGCGCTTCCATCTTTCACATTTTGAGCTTTGGGCTCAAATTCCTAATGAATTTCAGCGCGGTGAGATCACATATTCCAAGAAGGGCATTGAAGCAAAGTTACCTTTCCGAGTTCATGTAGATTTATTTTCTGCGAGCCAAAAAGAAGCGAATGACGAGTGATATCTGGTGTGGCACTTGAGACGAATTGCTCGGCTTGCATGCCAAGGTTCGCCTTATACCATTGGGTGGAGCGGGGTATGGAGGCGACAGTCAAGACGAGGTGGTCGAGAGATTTTATATGTGCTGCTGGTGTAGAAGCCATCTTTCGAATGTGTTGAAGATTGGTATGGCTGATCAATTTCGGAATGCTTCTTGTGAACATAGACATGGTGAAATACCGTAATGTTTAGTTGTCATCCCATGAATAGAGCACAAGACAATTAGCTGAATGATTCACTGATCCCCATCCGCCCCTCCTTATGTCATATCGCACCAATCAACACCCGGGGCACCCTGCGACGGAGATTGCCGTCAGCTTTTTGTGAATTTCAAAAAAGGTTTCATGTAAACAACGGCGATAATAATATGCGATAAATTCTACAATGGCTTGTGTATAGTTTGGAATAGGCACATACATGACATTGCCTAGTTCCATTATTACGATTACGAAGATTACGAAGACCAACGATTTTGTTCCTCTCACGACAGACGATTGTAACCCACCATGTCGAACTTGATCAATCGCGTGGGAAGTTCCTCACAAGCGCAGTTTACAGCCACTGCCCTTGTGTCTGGTGCGGTAGTGGCAGGTGCAATTTTTAGTTACCAGGCCCTGAGAAGGCAGGAGAAAGTGGAAGATCTAAAGAGCTCGATACCTAGTTTGGGACGAGATCATCATGCTGATTTGGTATGTTCTAGATCTGCCACCTGGCAATCGAGTGAGATTGTACTCAAGTGCTTATACTGACGAGAGAAGTGAAGCTTACGGATATGGGGATCGCGCCCAAGGGTACGGGTATGAGTAAAGAAGATGAGAGGGGTGCTGCATTGGCGGAGAGAGCGAGAAGGGGCGATTACGACGATGGTACTTTCGATTCTTTTACAAGAACTTATGAGCATGACTGATTTGTGCAGAACTCATTTTAGAACAATTGGCCCGAAATCGAGTCTTCTTAAAAGATGATGGATTACAAAAGTTACGCTCAGCATTTGTGGTTGTGGTTGGTTGCGGAGGTGTTGGATCGCATTGCACGGCAGCTCTTGCGCGCTCAGGAGTTTCACATATACGTCTTATCGATTTCGACCAAGTTACCCTCTCATCTCTCAACAGACACGCTGTCGCGACGCTCGCAGATGTTGGCACACCAAAAGTGGGATGTTTGAAGAACCGTCTACAACAAATTGCCCCATGGGTAAACTTCGATTTAAGAAACGAACTTTTCCATGCCAAAGCCGCAGACACCCTTCTTGAAGAATGGGATGGCAGAAAGCCGGACTATATTGTGGATGCTATTGATAATATCGATAGTAAGGTGGAATTGCTGGAATACTGTTATAAGAACAACTTACCAGTGATTTCATCTATGGGCGCAGGATGCAAATCAGACCCCACCAGAGTCTTCGTTGGAGATATCTCTGCTAGTACGGACGATCCACTCTCTCGCTCCACTCGAAGAAGACTCCGTTTACTAGGAATTACATCTGGTATCAATGTGGTATATTCAACAGAAAAGCCTGGACCAGGAAAGGCGCAACTATTACCTTTACCGGAGGAGGAATTCAAGAAAGGCTCAGTTGGCGATCTTGGTGTATTACCTGATTTCCGCGTACGAATATTGCCAGTTTTAGGCACTATGCCCGCTGTCTTTGGATATGTAGTCGCCAACCATTTGATCCTTCAAATCACAGGTTATCCGTGCGAATACGTTCCAGCCAAAGGTCGAGACAAGATGTATGATGGAATACTCGCCCAACTTCAAGGATTTGAAGAAAAGCTAGCACGTGCTACCACTGAACATGAAGATGCACAGGGATTGAAGGTCCCATTAACATCTGCCGATGTGGGATACATAGTTGAAGAAGTTTATAAGGGAAAGTCAGCATTGAGTGGGGTATCAACAAGATTGTCGTTGACAAGGTGGAGGAAACCTGAAGAAGGAAGTACTCTGGATTTAAGTGTTGAGGGACAGAAAGTAAGCAAAGTTAGAGCGAGAGACTTAGTGTGTATGACAAGGGAGGAGGCAACAAAGCACGAGAAGCTTGTATTCAAGGAAGGAAAGAAAGTAGAGGATGTGTATGATAGTACCACGATAGAGAAAGTAGAGGCAAGGATCAGAGAGGAGATTGGGTATGAAAAGTATAGATGAGAACGAAATAGAATATCAATATACTATATCCTAAGAAAATAAATGGTTATAGAAGATGTATAAAAATGTCGTTGAAGACGTCCAATGTTACTATACAATATGATATATATAAAAAACAAGAGTTTGGGTAGAAAAACTGTAAGGAAATTGTGTGAGGAATTGGGCAAAAAATACACATCTCTTAACGTTGAAAGGGGATGTATATCTATGACGATTAACCGTTTGAAAGATCGACAAAAAGCGGTAAGGGGGGTAGACGAAGTAGGGAAGATGAAGCTATTCCCAATTTTCGAGTTGATCTGAACTTTAATTTATTATTCATCAATGAATCACTATTTCACATCATGTGTAAATGGTTTGTATTACCATTGAGCAATACTATAATGTATTTCTCAAAACACTTTTGCTAGTAAAAAGTGTTTACATTTGGAATTTCGAATAAGTTCGAGAAAGTATTCCTTTCTACACCCATCTTCTACCTTTAATTCTTTCAACCTTTTTCGAAATCTTATATCTATATCTATATCCTCTCTGTGAAAGTTTCAATTTCTTTCAAAGTTTGAATATTTCATTCTTCCCCGAGTATTTGTACTGTATGATCGGTTCAGAGATGCGCCGGGGGATCAGAAGTCTAAAATAAGGGAGAAAACTCTAATAAATAGGGTTAGTAAAACTCTAAAAAGTGGTTTCAGCTGAATTGGAAGAAGGTTAGAATTCAGAGGGATAAGCTTATTCTACTCCTTTCTGTATGAGTTAGAACATGGAAAAGGGGATGAGATGGTACAATTGAACATCTGGAACGTAGATTTCCATACAGGATAGGATGGCTATAGAATTTCTTAGGAGTTCTGATGGTTCGTTCGTTGCTTGCTTTCTCTTGTGAGCATCGACTATACTCCAATTCGTATGGTTAGCCATTCAGTATGTATCCCCAGATACTCTACAATGCACAACACACAGCTATAGATTGAAGACAATGAAGCTATAGCTACGTATCTACATGTTGTTGACAGAATTGTTTCTATGATGCGATGGTTCCTACGATGCTATGAGAGCAGGTGTAGCTAGTCCCAGTTAGGGTTAGTGCTAGGAGAGATCTGACACACCAGGGCTTGCTTACTTCACCGATTCCTCCTTTTTGGATCATTGTACAGTCTGAATGCCTTCATCTTATAGGCTTTATACTTCCCGTCTTTCCTGTGAAAAGTTATAAAGTTATACTTTGATAGAGATATTTCCATACCAACAAAGATCATGATTGGCTATTCTGAAAATTGTGGGAACAGCTTGAAAGATCAGGCACGGCCCGTAAGCCCAATTTTATTCCATGGTATCCAATCATATGAATTTCTCCCATGTTTTTCTCTCGCGTTCGTTTACTAGCTACTTCAGAAATAGTCAGTGGCATATTATCAACTGCAAAGTCCACTATATTTCGGACGAACAGGATAGAAGAAGCGAAAGTAATCTATCTGCTTTCAACTCGCCTATGTGTTTAAATGCCTATTTTTGCTATCTCATCGTTCCATTGTGGTACGTGCAGAGTATCGACCTTTCAGTCTTTTCAGATCTAGATTGCTCACAAGTAATCTAACACACTTATCTAACCCTGCGCGTGGGACAGCTCTTCAATTACGTTGATACCAAGGGCACTTAAGCTTCACGCTACAGTAGTCTGTTTAAGTTCAAATAGATCTAGAGACATGAATCTGTTTTGCTTGAAGATCTTAGATCAGGGGTTCAATTTCTCCATACCCACTTTCTGATTCTTTCTCCAATGAAGCAAAACTTTGACCATGGTGTATAGATCTGGGAAACCCTACCAGTACCTTATTTCTATCAAGGTCATCTAAAAATGTACAGCCGCAGAGGCCTCTTTCTCTCCATTCATCTGGATAAGAAAACCTACGCGCTGCTGATTAAGGCCTAGCGCCACGGCTCAGAACTCCACAGTTCAAGCTATTGATATTGACAGCAGCATTCAGCCTTCAACACGGTTTCTCTGCGGTTCAAACTTGATGAGAAGCTCTCTACGGGTCCATCATCCCCGGACATATCCGAATGAAGGAGTTTTTCTGATATGTCCCAACACGGAGGTAGACCTTCGAAAAGTACTTATTTCAGTGGTTTCCCGTCTTCCCAAGGGTTCCTTGAATCGATATCGTAGACTCTTGAATCCTTCTTTTATTTCTCAGAGTCAAGTACAATAATCTTTATAATGGTTTCCACGCTCCTTCCATTGGTTGTCCTTGCGACTCCAGCCGTTTCTACCATTTTGTCAAATGGCACATACCCAGCTTCAGTACTTGATGATCAATTGTCATGTACCACCTCATTTGCTTCAATAGCACCATACAATGTTCTTACATCCTCCAAGACAGAGACTGCAACCCAGATCGATACAAGTATAGTCACCTATACTCCCTCCATTTCCATGACTCTTCAAGCAAGTACTCTTACTGTGGGAGAATTCGCCACCACCACCGAAACAACTATCGTTCCTCAAGTTACCGATACGTTTTACAGTACATCAACTTGTCTCGCTACAAACTCTATCACCAGTGCTATTGTTGAGACAGAGACCGATACTGCTACAACCACAATCAGTGCAAGTCCAGAAACTGTTTACATCGCAGCTCCATATGGCTTTACACCAATCGCTTCGGCTGTTCCTGGTGTAGCCAAGCGTAGTGAATGTGGACCGGCACCACTCACCGTTACCATTACAGTAACATCTACCCTTGTTTATTCAAACGATGTATACTATACTGTAACAAAGTCAGGCGAGTGGAATCATCAGCGGCCCAACACCTTGCAGTCTCTCACAAAAACTACCACCGACTCTCAATCTGCTTCAGAAGCTGAGCAGCAAAGTACAGAAGTGGCTGGATTAGCTCCATCTGAATCTTGGTCTAGATATCATTACTATAACATCACATCTCGCCATATTGCTGCCTCTGGATATGCACCATCGGTCAGTGAGCCTATGAGCACAGCTATCAGTAGCAGCATCAAACCATTTGAAGACCCAAGTCCTTCCATGTACGCACCAACTGGCATCATCCCTTCCAACGGAGCCAGCTTCACCCCCGTAAGCGCAAACTCAACCATCAGCTTTGCCTCCGCACCTAGCTTTGTTCATAGCACGTCCTACCCAGCAGCGGTCGAATGTACATCCACCTTGAACATTGGGTCTATCACCACAATCACCGAAACGGCAGCATTGGTTACCAATCTTGCAACTCCCTATGTCACAGAGACTTCAACCTCCACTATAACAACAACAACAAGTATGATGGAAGAGGATTGTTCCACCACCCTCGTAGCTACTGAATATTCAACCATCTCAAGCACTATCTTAGCCACTTCTACAACAACTCTCACAGCCACTCAAACCGTCAGCGAAGTTTCCGGCGCAACCCCCACCAGCTACGCCGCTTGCGCCGCTAACAACTTGATCTCTTCCGTCCACGGAGCACCTGTCACACAAGTTCAATTCCTCACGAGTGTCCTCTCCGCGTTGAAGACAAACTCCGCTTATGATTGTTGTGTAGCGTGTCAGACCGCTGCAGGCGGTTGCGCTGGTTCCGTCTATTTGAACAGCGGCACTTGTTATTTGGCCGCACCAGGAGCAACCTGTGGCATTAACAGTATTATCACGAACAAATTCTACACTTCGTCATCGGCAAGTACTGCCGGTGCCTTCACTGTTTCGAATGGACTGTGTGGACAAATGAGCTATAGTGTCATTTGAGGGGAAGAGATCTTTTTAGATGTGTAATGGAAATTGATATAGCTTAGAATAAATAAAACATACAAAAAATTAATAGACGACAATGAGTTTTTGGATTTGCAATATGTGGTGATAAATATTGTGATGTATATTTTGTCTATTCACACACACACACTATATAATATTGAAGGAACTTCCTCGTCATTTAGCATTATCATAGAAAATGACGAGACGAATGTTTATTCATCCCAGAATTACAACTTTATCGAAATCTTAATCGGAACCCATAAAAATAAAAATACGCGAGCTTGAGCTTAAGTGAATACAGTATTTACATACTTAAGCGATTGTGATAAAAAGAAATTCTGAACACTTTCTTTCATACTACTAAACATACCTCCATTCCCTTCCAAAAACATAAAAAGTCTTGTGTATCCTCCTAATTTTCTTTCTCCCTACCTTCTCTCGTACTTCATAACTTTGAGGGGCGCAGGTATATTGTATTCCCCGGTTTTCAAGAACGTGCTTCAGGAATTCCTCACGCACCAACATACTGCTTATATATACTAAATTAAAAGACCCCCTGCCACATACGACCATAGACTGAAGAGAATTGGGCATCCCGTTCGCTCTGCCATACACAAGCTTCAGATCGGTGGATTAGTAGTTGGGTGGGTGACCACCAGCGAATCCCCACTGTTGTATGTCTTTAGATTTTTTGGCTTTTGGATCTTATATATGCGAGTGGGGCGGAGAGGATGTTGGTGGATGATTTGGATGCCGGGAAAAGTTCGTCGTGAGATGTTTCTTTTGCCGCAATGAAGAGGGAGAAGTTCAATCTTAAAGGTCGAGGGTCTTCCTGGGTTTTGTCCGTCTCACAAAGACCCGAACGACACCTAGATTGGGGGAAGTTGTGGTTTTGGAAGGATTGATTCAAAGATCTACCGAGTGCGAGAAGCAAATCATAGTATGATTTAGATGTATATGATACGTAAATGATCAAACGATTCGAATAGCTGCCTACCTGCTCTAGTGGTTTCCGGATGCTCAAGTTTTAGATATCTAAATCACCTGCGGTCTCTGTCTGTTGAATAAAATCGAGAAGAGATATGAATGAGAAGACGAGGTTATGGATTGGAAATGATGCGAGTAAGGTACAGAGTGAACCTCTTTTCTAATTCTAATTCTAATTCTATATACTAATTATATATAATATAGTGAAATATATACAAGTATATTTGACTAGTTCGTCGATAGGATCCTAAATAATGCTTGAAACCCCCTGGAAAGCCTGTATTTTAGTAAACACAAAAATCTCAATCTATTTTAGTGTTACTACAGGGCTGATACCCTTGTAAATGCCTACAGTCTCATCTACAATTGCCGCGCTCTTCGTCCACATTGCGGGGTATACCGGTAGCCGATAATTACAATTTTATCTCGCATCATATCTGTTTTGCGACTCAACAGCACAGAACTAGTATACCTAGTATTAAATTTGATTTACCTACAACAAATCTCTCCCATTTCAGAGGCCGGAAGTCCCGAAACTTGCAAAATGGAAATCTCGATAATAAACATACAATTCAGAGCATCATTATTCCAAACTTCTTGAACGGTGGTGCTTAATCATACATGACAGGACACGTGGGTCTAAAAACATGCTAGCAAATGAGAATGATACAAAATATCATGCAGATAACTACCTACCTTTTTGAGCTCGATACAACTATCGCTACAGTAGCAGCGTTGCTCTACCAGGATTGCAGCTATTCATGTTGATTTTTGAAAGTGCATTAGTTCTGCCCCCCCTTGAAGTATTGCGTGTCCCTCCTTTTTTCCCCTCCAATTTGTCTCGTCTAATTTTAAAATTAACGCCGATAATGAACGCAAAACAAAAGATCGGGAAGGGAGCAGAATGCCTGCGCAAAGAAACCAAAGATCGCGTTGAATCTGTCCGCAACGTATTCTACCAAAAGCTCTTGACCAGACTAAGTCATCATACGACGTTACGGGTACCTCACTGACTAGCTGCTAATGGTTCAACGTTTACGAAGCCTGAGTTTCGTCAAGACGTAACGTTATCGCGATCTACAGTAATTGTTGTCGAGTAAATTTGTGGCACATACCGGGAGACCCTTATGATCTACCGCTGCGCGCGTTCCAGTTAAAAGCTTTGGACTCGCAATAGCTACTAGGGCCACTGGGGTCACTAGGAGTACATGGGTGCTATACTACTATGGCCAACCATCACATCACTCAGAACGGTCGGCGCTGATAAGGTATTGTTTAAGCTGACCCTAATGCAAGGCGACGAAGTTGATAGAATATCCGAGATCCCCGTGAAGCCTAGGAATTATATCCACTCCAACTACTTTATCCGCTTTGTGATTAATCTCCTTCCGAGGGATTGAGGCTCTTAGTGTGACGCCACATAAGTTAGTTACAAGCTCAAAATTGGCTTTTATGGGGAGTACACCTGCTATCGAATTCTTTATGCAATAAGATAGCAAGGATATCACGGGTATGTATACGTGGCATCATATGCACCGTACCCGACGGATATCGATTCAGCATAACGTCACATCTATTGTGCTATGTCTTACAGTAATATCGAGTCGATATATATTGAAATTTTGAAAAGAATTGATTATTAATTCATATAATTATTCAAATTCGAAATTGTTGAACATTCCTGATTTACGGTTTATGAGATCACACACCCACTATTGGAGGTTCCGAATTGTGTTTCCAATAATAATTCAATGAATTTATTAAAGCTATAGTAAGTTATGGAAAGATCAAAATAGTCCACTTTAGCTGATTTGAAAGAATTTGTTGGATATATCATTAGTTAGCACCAATTCAGACTTTCTGGCAGCACGATTATATCTCCTATCTAGATCTATATAACGTAACTTGACTAGAAGTGGGTCATGTCATAATATGGGTCAGGTACCTTTACACCAAAGTTTGTATGTAAAGGTACTTAGAGCGAATTTTTATAACTCTATAAATACTAGAGATATAGTTTCGATATTTTGAAGTATGATATGTTCAATATAAATATTTAATATGATAAAATGTTATAAAGATATAAAAAAATTTAATAAAGATATTAAAGTTTCTTTCAAATTTTCGTTTTTGCTTAACAAAAATTACTATGGGAATTTTTAAAATTGTATTAATTCAAGAACGATATTATTAAAAAGTGTTTTGTAACTTTAATACTATATTTTTATTAGATATTAAGCCTAATTATCAAAAAATTTGAAATTATCTTTAATATCCATAGAGATATAAAAAGTCGCTCTAAGTACCTTTACATACAAACTTTGGTGTAAAGGTACCTGACCCATATTATGACATGACCCACTTCTAGTCAAGTTACGTTACTAGAACTTGAATGTAACTCTGAAAAGTATTGAAGTGGCTCGCTTGGCGTGTAAATTTGTCTCTGAATCCTCACAATACAAGATGCATCCGTAAGGAGTCCGTTATCTCGACATGTAAGCCAGCATTCGCAAGCTTCTGTAGTTGTGAACTCCAGCACGTAACTTGAAGCTGCAGGCTTGCAGTATGATCTGTGAATATAGTGAGGAGTTAGATTTCGGCATGATTGAGACGACAGGAATCCACATTGACACGTCAAGCCAAGGAATTTAACATATGCAAGTCATTCGTCAAGCCTAGCGACTACCAGTCAGTATTTCCATCTCCATTACTAGCTCTAAGCTGAGGTCACATCAAACTAGACTGTGTAGTGGGATATCACAGGGTAGGCTTGAGACCATCGACCGTTAATATAAAGTGTGTTAGCATTGTTGGTGGCCAGCCACGCCAGCATTGATTGTTTGAACATGCACATGCTACGAGAACGAGTAAGATCATAGACTAATCTTGTAGATGTGAGGTGTTGATGCCTAAGGGAAGCTCTGAATCAGACATATTTTACAAGAGTTCATATCCTGGTCAATAGGAGAACACCGGCTAAATCAGAACATAGTGGCTTGAGAAGAGATGTTCCACAAGTGCCCATATGGAATATAAGATAAGTATATAACCATCGCAATATCGGTACCAAATGGAAACATTAGCAACTATCAATCAAAGCAAAAACAATCAGCAAACACCTGCAACTCTCGAAATCGCCAAACAAGGGACTTTGTAGATTTGAATCTTTAAGAATGACAAGCTACAGATACTCGGGAAGGCAGGCGGCCGAGATCACTTACGGTCCTCAGATCGCTATTGTCGGGGCTGGTCCTCGCGGCACAAGCGTCCTGGAGCGAATTAGTGCATCTGCCAACCAGTTCATCCATAAAGGCTCATGGCTCACTATCCACGTCATCGACCAGTATCCTCCAGGCGCTGGTAAAGTGTGGCGTACCGATCAGTCCTCGCTTTTGGTAATGAATACGCTGGCTGCTCAAACTACACTCTTCACCGACGACTCAGTTAAATGTTGCGGTCCGATCAAAAATGGCCCAAATTTGTATGATTGGCTTCATCGAAACGAACACCCTGTCGACTTGAACGATTATGCTACACGGGTCCAAGGTGGCACATACCTTAGATGGGTGTACGATCATGTCGTCGAGCGGCTTCCGGAAAATGTAAGAGTCAAGTTTCACCTTGCTCAGGCAGAGAAGCTCTGTAAAAATACCGAAGACCTCTATAAACTCACACTCTCTACTGGCAAAGTCATCGATACGCTCTCCGCTATCATTCTCGCCCAGGGACATCTGCCCAAAGATCTTGTTGATGACGATGACGTAGGGGAGGTGAAGAGTCGAGATCGATACGCAAAAAAGAACGGAATTACCTACATTCCTCCAGGTAATGCTGCCAACGCCAACCTTTCGTCCATAATGAGCACAGATAATGTACTACTCGTCGGAATGGGTCTCATCTTTTTCGATTATATGGCTCTCCTGAGCGAGGGTCTAGGTGGGGAGTTCGTTAGAGAGAATTGTAAATTGGTATACAAATGTTCAGGGAAGGAGCCAAAAGTTTACTGTTTCTCTAGACGTGGTCTACCGCTTCATGCTCGCGCTGTCAATCAGATGGAGGCTGGACAACTCCATAGGCCCCAAATAATTACCCAGGAACGTATCAGAAAATTCCGTAAGGAAGCCAAGAAGAATATTGCCGTAACCTTCCACACAGGGCTCTGGCCTCTGATTGCCAAAGAGGTCGAAATTGTCTATTACAAACAGCTCCTGCGGCTCCGGGATGAAGCTGACAAGGATATCAAAACTTTTGAAACGGATTTCCTCCGCTGCGAAGAGAAGGACAAAGCTGCATTGATTGGAAGATGGAATCTCGAACTCTGGGACTGGGCTCATGTCAGACACCCTGACCGTCAATTCGAGCATAAAAATCGCGAGGAATGGGAAAAAAAGATACTATCTTACCTTAAAGAAGATGTTAGACAAGCCCAGCTTGGTAATATTCAGGGGCCCCATGCGGCAGCTAGAAGTGTTTTGCGCGATATCCGGAACGAGCTACGACGAGTCATTGATCACCAAGGCATCAAAGATGACGCAGCACATCACCTGACTAAGCGTTTTGCATCTTTAGATGGCTTTTTAGCCGTTGGTCCCCCTCTGATGCGTATCGAGCAGATGATCGCGCTTATAGATGCTGGAGTCCTTCATGTCCTCTCACCAAAGGCCAAAATCTTAGAATCGGGCGATGGAAAGTGGTCGGTGGTTCATAAATATCCACTGGAGGAACAAACACTAAAAGTGAACGTACTTATTGAAGCGCGAGTAGAAAAGCCGAAACTAGCAGAAACAACCGACCCGCTCCTCAAAGATATGTATAAAACGAGCCAATGTAGACCACATGTGGCCCATGATATTACAACAGGAGGTCTGGATATAACCGAGAGGACCCATCAAATCATCGCGAAAGGTCAAATGCCTGCTAATAATCAAGCACCTGCTGATGAGGACGCAAATTCGGATGACGGGACTCCTGCGAATGATCAAGTAAATGAGAGAGTGTTTGCTATTGGTGTTCCTACAGAGGGAGCTCTCTGGAGCACAACATATTTACCAACACCTAACGCAGGCTCAGTAGCATTGTTAGTAGCAGATACTATAGCACGCGGAGCTCTTAGGCGAGCACAAAAGGATTTGATAGACGGGAAAGTGAAGGTGGAGTAGATGGAATGACATGGCTAATCTAAGTCACGTGGTCCAATTACACCCCATTCATTTATCCAACAATAACTGTTTGTACGAGAAGGATACGGATGACGTAGTACCTACGATGAGTAGGTTCTAAATGCCAAAGTTGTATTCTATCTAAAGAGCTAGCTATATACAGGAAATAGTAGTTCTTGAATAAGAACTATTAAAAGACTAATCTCTTTTGTATTTCCTCAAATGATATAGTAGTTATTGAATTAAAGTCATTCATCTATATTCACATGCTAAGAACTCTTTTTTAGAATCTTTAATATATTTAACCAAAAGAAAAGAAATTCGTGAAATTCATGAAATTCCTTTTGCTATGTGATTTACTGTGCCCCTGCTTAGCGTATTTTAATACAGTGACAGCTGCAGCCCTACAAATGGCTCGAGCGTTTTCCGGAAAATCTGGGGTCAATGCCTTTGATCCCGTTCCCAAATTTATCATTTAAGGACTGTTCATCCCCCAACACATATCATATCTACCATCATCATAACAAATATACCCCACTACCTCAAGTAGCATACCATTCTCCCAGATCATACATTTGCAACTCGTTAATATTGGCATCATCTCTCCGCCAAGTATTTACACCTGAACAAGATGTTCCGACGAACACTCTTGAGATCTGGACCGCACATCATCTGGAGACCACATCGTATCAATTTTCATAAAAATATGCAGAGTCTAGCCAATGGAAAACAGGTTCGTACCTCTATATCATAATTTTTACAGTTTCACATTACGTTATACTAACAATGATTATAGCAGGAAAATGCAGCAGATGTACCACCCAATCGTTCAGGGGGACAGGCTACCACTGCTCCTCAAGATAAGACGCAATATCAAACGGACAGTCTTCGTTTGAATCGGCTAAGGGAGAATACACTCACGGATTATGGCGATTCCTACGATATAAGCAGTATTACGGTCAAAGAGATGCTGCGTAAGATGGAGTCAAGACAACAGAAATTGGAATGCGATTCCTAATTAAGGGAACAGGAATTGAATGATATTCAATCAAGATCAGATAATATTAAGTCAAGTCTACAGAAATTGAAATGCGATATCCAGATGTTACAAGATTATAGAGACCGAGAATATGCTGGAGGGGTGGTTAGCATAAGGAATCAACTGGCCCAGATGTTTCTCAGCTCCACGCAAAATGCACAACGTAAACAGCAAATAGCTAACCCAATCGATGTACGAATCAATGTATACGATCAAAACGAATTAGCATACGACGTCAATTTGTCAACAACAATAAAACAAGCTGATCTGCACCCTGTCTACTTTGATATCTGTTTAGATACGGTTTTCGGGGCACCAAAGGATCTCATCAATCGTTTACTTGAATGGGATAAGACTAGGGAATATCAAGTTTATAGCATCTTCGGTGACCATGGAGAAGCTTGGCACAAGGGTTTTGCTAATACCTGTCCAAAACCTTTCAAAACATGGTTATCATCAATACTTTGTCTTCAAAAACTCGAATCAGCTATATCCCATAACGCATCTCCTGATCTCGAAATTCTTATCCAGAATCAAAAGGAGCAAGTCAAGAAATCGATTCAAGAATGGGATTCAAGTTATACGACGGACAGGTCAAATCACGGAAAGAAACGAAAGGAATGTCGAAAGATAATTGAAGAGGATTACAGGGAGAGAGGATTACTCACACGTATCAAGGAGAATTTATCACATGGGGTGAATTTGGATCAATAGAAGATTGATCAGAGAATGAAGATCAAGAGGGGAGGAGGGAGATTGGAGGAGCTTCTCATTGCGAATTTGAAGCAGAGAGATGAGAGACTAGAAGCTTAGCCATAGGATTGAGCAAGTGTAGGACATGGGTAATGGGAGCTATTTGCAAGTTTACCTAGATACCTGATATGAAAAATAAAATACATCTCACATCTCACATCAGGCCAAGAGGACTTCTGTCAATTTCAGATCTTGCGTGGGTGATTTATAGTCTTACAAAAACTTGTGAAATGACTTTTGAGGATTCAAATCGTGCATATTGGCTTCAAATCCTTGAGATACATAAAAATCGGTATAAAAATTGAGAAGGTTAGGCTTTAGCGGATACGGATACTTTACCGCCAGATGAACCCAAACCTTAACTAGAGAATACAACGAACCAAGCAATGACGTTTGAGGATGTGAGTACTTGGTGGAGTATCACGAGAATGTCGTTGAAACGGAGGAACTATTAGCATTTCATGGTAGTATATGAACGAATTTTGAATTGCCATAGTAAATTGGAATGTCTAAGAAGTTTCGTCAAGTCTATCTGCATAAATAGACTAATCATTAAGAGGATTGAACTCACCTCCAATGCTTCTTGATTGTATTCAGATATAGAACGCCCACAACTAATCTACTTATAGGAATCATTGAACACCCTGATCAAACCCCGAAAATATTGTCAGAAGGCCGTGAAAGATTTACCAGATTGAACGCCAAATTTGAAACCTTCAATATCATTCCCAATGTCTTACCTAACCCAGATATATAAGTTCTATAAACTGCGCTGAAACAAACATCCTTCTTTTGAATCTCTCTATTCATTCCAATATATTCGCCCAAGGTATTCATTCCCATTTAACCATTAATATCCATCGCTAATCGACACTCACTTCCGTGAACTCAGATCTTGCAAGCTAGATCCACTCAGAGGAAGGTGGGACTTTTCTCTCTGTTGTCTCCATCCAACATTCGTCAAGAATTTCGCAGGATGATATACATTGAACAGAACCAAAACCGGGAGCATCAATGCGGCCTCAAAGACATAGAAATTCCATTCGTGAACCGAGAGATATCCATCGAAGCCGGTTGTGAATTCTACCATTCTGTATATCGAACGAGCCTGAGTGTATGTTAGCACTCAAACTCTGATACAATCGAGATAACAAGGGAAAACGTGGGGGAAACTTACAAAAATCAGCCCACTAGCAATATTAATCGCCATCAACAATTTCTTCCACTGTCTATCCGGCCATGAACTTTCAAATTTCTTCGAGATGAAATGGAATCTCAAAGAAACGATAAGGAAAAATCCAAAGCATACTAATTGGATAACCAGACCAACTTTCATGACATTATAACCCCGTTGAACAACCTTTGGATCTTTGGAGGTGGCGGAGGTGGCGCCGAATACTTGGATTAAAAAGGCGATGATGTCGCAAGTTACGAAGATGGGTGTCATCCAGCGGGGTGGTACCCAGAGTTTCTTGACGTTTCGGAAGGAGGAGGGAGTGACGTGGAGGATTACCCGGCCCTGGAGCGATGTTAGGTTGGTTCCATGGAAAGCAGTATGATGAACAAGATAAAGAGAGACAAGGACGTACCATTGCCATGTAGCAAGACGCAGCCATAAGCGCAGGCGCGAGGAAAATGAGAACAAATTGGACAATGTATGCGTCTGGTTCGTTAGCATCTAAAATATTCGTGCCGTGCTTCTTTACTCACTTCTGTTAGTTGTGTCATATACCGAGACCACTCGACCTATGTACCCGACAGATTCCACTGTTAGGCGTTAGTATTATACGTCTAATCTTTTATCTAGGATGTAGTAAGACTTACTAGCTGCCGCTAGCACCATGAATAACCAGAACCAACTTTTGAGCCATATGTACTGGAAAAGTGTGTATATAAAACTGCCTGTGTATAGTATGGCAAAAGCAATCGCGGCCCCCTTTGATGGGTCGTAGTCGTAATAACTAGCATCTGTGAGATGAATGTGAGTTCTTGAAGACCTGTCTTGCTTTGGAGAAACCTACCTTTGCTAGACATCTTCACACAGAATGTTTTTAAGTGCTAGAGACAAAACAAGAAGGGTTGTAGTTTTTTTTTTGTATGTGGTGATCTGAAGAGTTCTGGATATTCAAATCTAATTTCGATATCGAAATTCCACAGTGTAAAAAATACCTAATAGTAACGAGCGATTAAAGCAAAGATTGGTGAATTCAGAACAGTAAAAATAACCTGTTATAGAGAATCTGATAAATAACGATAGAAAAGGGAACGGAGGATAAGATATTCATTTTCCAGATACCTATCTTGAATCAAAGTTCAGATCCATGCAAGAGAACATGTCAATATGCATATATCAACAGCATACCTCGTGTTAACCGAGCTACCATTTCATTCTGACACAGCCCACTCCCATCCCATGCATTGACGCGTCCGAACTTCCTGATTACCCTTTTGGAACAACGTGAGATGAATTTCGTATCTGGCGAGATCCGATAGGTCAATGCACATTCGCGAAAAGACTTCGGGAAACTATCATTTGTTTCGCGTCCAGTCACCTTCTAGAATTCGATAGGCAGATGCCAGAAAAAGCATTTCGATTGGTGGGATTGTGTAAGCAGTGTGAGGACCCGTAAGGCTGACACATGGAATGAGACAATGAGACTCCGCCCCCTTTGGTAATTTCATTTCCCTCGCTTACACGAGGCTGAGAAGCCCTTGCCAGACGGACATCGGGAGCGGACCATGAGTGTCTCCCAAACCCACCTTTGTGTATCTCCGTCCCGGTACCGAAAAATACGGTTCATGATTGGTTGTGGAGCAGCACTGCAGAATTTTAGGCTATGCTTAAAGGGGTTGATTATTCTGGACCCACAACCCAATGACAGGGTCCGTACGAACCAATAGCTAATCGGGAGGGAAGATTATGATGTAAGGATAATTTTTTTGGTATCTCATTTGTCTCGAGATAGAAGGGGAGATTCCATAAAAGTCTAAGAAACCGAGATTGTAGGAGTCAATGATATCTTTCAGGTCAACATAGGGATTTGCCCTAGGTTGACAATGTATATAGGGTGTATGGATTCCTTGCTAGATATGATCAACGCACCTCGTAGCAAATAGTCAAAGCGAATGGGACGATTTCTTTGAATTGTTAGCACTAATGCTCATCTCGAGATATTGAAATATTTGATGAGTGAAGCCGTTCAAACAAGCCAGAGCAGAGCCGTTATATGGAAGTTTCAATATCCATCAGAAATTCGATATTTGAGAGTGAATATAGATATCTTGACGGGACCAATAAAATACTTATCCCAACAGTGATACCGAGATTACATATACAAGAGCGAATATGGGGTCCGGCTTGAGACGCAGGTCTTGATCTAGCCAATAGAAAGCCTATCCGATTCGTATAAGACATGCAACAAAAGAAACTGGGATATGAAAGAGTGAATTTGGGTATCTAGGGCGGGCCAGTGTATGACCAGTACTGTAATGCGTATCCGAAGTCATGAATCTCGAGTACTGCCTGTGTCTTGTTTGAATAGAATCAAAATAAATGATACACGAGCATCCGTCTGAATGGAATATCTGAAACCAATCGTGCAGCTCCTATTTAGAAATTCCGTGAATAATGTGTGCAAAATTTGTACATAAGAAGTGCTCGATCTTTTCTTTCCAGACAAACAATTCATAAACCTACACCCTACTACAAGCATCTCTAAAGAACAGATACATACAAGCACCACATCAAAACAACTTGCATCTCCAATACAGCATGACGCTGTGGTATTGCTCCAGTTGCAAAGCCATCCTGCTTACCGGCGACGAAATACCTATGTGCAACACATGCAATATCTCAATGACTAGTCAGTCGGCCGACTATTACTTTGAGATCTTGGGAGGAAGAGAACTATGGCTGAACGGAAGGGGCGCATTTATGGGAAATTAGGATCGAAAGAAGGCTCTTCGATATTCAATTCTAGAAGTTTCCTAGTAATACCTAATTAGTGCAATATGACACCCTATTCTGACCTCAAGGGTCAATGATACCTGGTTCCATCGTTATATTTGACTTCATTTCATCGTAGTGAATAAATGTTATTTGCGAAACAGTTGACAGTGCACTTCAAAAGTGGTAATTTCCATCCGCCAACTTCTCACAAATCAAAGATATTCATTATTTCCGCTTCATTATAAATCATTAAAATGATGACTATCTATCGCAGAACTTGTTTCGGAGAGATTTGCTAATCTATAACACCAAGCTATGCCCGCTAATAAAACAATTGAGATTATAAACATTTGCCGCAAATATGATACACAGCTTAGCTACCCTCTACGCGTATGCAGCCCAACCTATAGATATTGATCAGCGTTCGTTATGAATAGATAATAGATAATAGATAATAGATAATAGATAATAGATAATAGATAATAGATAATAGATAATATCGGCACATTAGATGAAGATATGGGAGAGATGGGGGGTAGAACATACCTGAATACAAAACTGCCAAATTCTTCTCATCCCTCGCTTGATTGATCAAATCATTGACTGTGGCCTCTACACTCAACGTCTTTGACAATTTCTTGTTGACCACGGTCAGAGCTTTATCAGCTTCACTCGGTTGGTTGACAGTTAACCTTTCACGACCTCTCTCATGTCCCATACCAGGTTCCGGCGCAACACTTTGCGCCACCTGCAATTTTGCAAGTCGCACGGGTGATATAGACCAGCTGTACAATGGATCATATCGCAGAACGTCAAGAATAGTCATGATACTATAAACTTCCTTACGCAAAGCGGAAAGAGTGAATTCGCAGCAGCGTCTGAATACACCTTCGGTTTCTGTTATACCCATTCCGTCGACAATATCGCGGGTGAGACGGAAAGGTACCAACTCTGGGACCGGAAGAACCCGACCCATTTCAAAAGCCACACCAAGATCAATATGTACTACTTCACCGCTCTCAAAATCAAGAAGAATGTTGTGACCATGCCTGTCGCCCAATCCGAGAACGTGACCTAGAATCGATATAGCAGCTGTGCTACGAATGTATGCTAGACGCTTGGTGAACCATTCGTCGGGATCGTTAAAATGCTCTGTAAAGAAGTAATGCATAACGGGACGAAAACGATCGATGACCCATCTATATTTCTTGATTCGTACTTCCGTTGGTTGACCTTGGACTTCCCCAATCTCTTTACGACATGCATTCCCTTTCAGATCTTTTGGATTGAAGCGCTCATGTGCTGGCATGAGATATTCATGCAAGGGAATTGTGTTTGGCACAAATTCAATGACTCCAGCTATGGAGGTCAATGGTAGGACTTTGTAGGTTCTGATGCTGAGGTTTCTTTGTCGAGTAGCTCTGTTCGTTTTCAAGAGTTCACTGACTTGAGCAAATACCTGTTCCATGATGGCATCTTGGCGCAGATCATCATTGCCACCTTTTACCTAATATACGTTAGCTATAATAGTGAGATCTAATATGTTGGATACTTACCAATTGTTTAAATCGCGCTCCGTTATCCGCCACAGCAGTGATGATTTTCGGTGCACTTACTCCTGATGCTATACTCATCTGTGACTCGAATTTGACCATTTTTGGCACCTTAGAATAATCTTTATCTGCGCGAAGATCTATTTGTATTGTCGGAGGAGGTATTGGGTACTTCTTTAGAATGTTGTTGAGTCTCAAACCCCAGGGGGAATCTTTAATCGAGAGCTTTTTGCCTGTTTTGTACTTCTGATCATCTTTCTCGCCCGCAAGCTGAGTATATGGCTGGATAACATAATTCAACGCAGTCCAAATTGCCCGCGAGCTCTCAGCTCTTTGTAGTTGCTCTGAAACCTTGAGGGTTGCCTTATTTCTCGAGATAGCTACTTCATCCTTGGTATTTGGCCGACTGTGGGACCCAGCATATATTTGGTACATGCCGTGGTATGGATGATCCATACAGATCCGTAGAACTAGACCGAAGAGATGCTGCTGAAATTTTGAGTCATTTTCAAGCAACCGAGAACTGAGCTGGTTCATGAGCGTAGCAAATTTTCGACTAGGCACCTTGGGTAAAACTTTGCCTACAGCTTCATTGGCAAAATTCTCTGCAGAGTTTTCAAGCCATAGAGCGGTGAAGCGTAGCGCATTACTATCATGATTATCCGAAGCAGCTAATGAGAGAAGGTAATTCTCCAGACATTGGCGTAGAAATTCGTCCCTGTTGGAGCAATGGCGGCGATATTCTCGCTCGTCTAGTCCGAGCCACGTCTTGGCTTTCTTGAGATAACTTTGATGTCTTTGTCTCTCCGTTGAAGATGTTGCATTCTTCAAAAGTTCCTCGTAGTCAGCGACATCATTAGATCTCATCTCGCTTAACTTCTTCATTCGCTCCAAATCTTCCAAACTATCAGGGTCCTGCAGTTGTTGATCACAAAATACGGCAAATTGATGGAAAACTTTTGCAGCTTCATAGCCATCGGAACCTTTCAAGTCCTTGAGGGCAGGTTTTAGGTATCTCTCGATGATTCGATCAGGCTTCTCAAGTCTGGCTTCGGAAACTTGGTGACCAATCTTTGATAAGAGATCAGGACGACCGACAGATATAGTCTGCGCTTTCAGGAAGGATGCATTGTCCAAAGCTCGTAATATACCTATTGAGGATGTCATTTCGCCTTGCTCCCACAAGGCATTTGCGGTCTCCATATGAACGGCAGCTTCAATGTTTAAACCAAGAGACTGACACGGTTTGATAAGATCAATCAAAGAAGTTGTCAGAGATAAAGATTCTTGTAAGGCGCCGTGGTCACGATTTAGCGATGAAGCCATGAGGGCAACATGTACCTCGACTAGTCTTGTATCTTTGGAGGAGAGATTGAGTATGTCTCGAAGACGCGGTTGCTGGCTTAAGGTGCTTAAAGTTGTCCCCCGACAAGAAATCAACTGACTAATGTCATCAAACCTATCTTCGTATTAGCTATGATCATGGTAGAGTGTGTAGGAATTTTTACCTCCCCGTCTTCATCCATTCGGAACGATTCCGAAACCTTGACAGAATCTCTTCAAACTCTTCGGATCCCCGAGAGCTAAGTACTTCATCCATTTCGGAAAGAGCCGCTAGGGTTCTAAGAGATTCGTGAAGAGCACTGGCGCTAAGGTCATCTCGCACGAGTCGTTCCATTGTCCCCTCAAGTCCTTCGTTAATTACTTTCATGAAAGATCCACGGGTTGTAGCAACATGAGCTGATTGGAAAGCTTTATAGAGAGTGACTGAGTGATTATCGCTGGTAGGAACTGGGATATCCCATTGTTCTAGTTTACGTGCGGTGCGAAACATAGAATCTAAAGATGTGCCAGCTATTCCAGAACCCTGTTGTGCTTGTAGCAGAGAGTGAGAAAGACCACTTAGGCTAAGCATGTCTAATGCACTAACGAGAGACTGCGCATCCTGGGCAGCTCTGGGGTCTCGCTGCCTAACGTGGCTGTCATATTGTGCACCTCTGAAAGCAAGACTTTTGGGCCCATCTTTCTCATATTCCAGTCTCGCTAAAATGGTGCTTAAACTAGCTGTTTGCTGCACCCCGTAATATAGATCTGGATCATCAATGTTTTCAAAAATTGCGAGAAGCAAGTCTGTGGGTATCTCGGGGGTCTCACCGCCATCTTTAGTCGTTGAAGACCGTCTAGACGATTTTACTGGGATCAGATGGTGTTCTTCAACAAATATCAAAGCCGTTTTGAACATTCCACAATGTATGGCGGCTGTGGCGACTTTGAGGTAGTCAAGATCCAGCCAATGCAGACGATCCGCTGAAGACTTCTCGTGAGGCAGAGGTTGCGTCCGTAAGTACAAAATCGAATTAATTATAGCCTTTAGATTGTTCCTTTCGACGGATTGGCCTCTGGAGAACCACACCGCAAATGTATTAGATATTTGATTACGGTTATTCTTTTGTGCAGGCGAGTCTGTAGAGAGCACGAGGTGAAGAATGAACGGAAATGCTTGATTAGCAAAGTCTGGCACACTTCGAAGAACTGGTGCTAAGGCGCACAGTATGGGATCTTTAGGGACAGCTCTGACCAATGCAATAGAGAGATCTCTTAACCAATTAGGAGAAAGAATGCAATCTGCCTCGAGATGTTTCCTTAAGCTATCCTTATCATCTGTAGGTCCTGCCATCTCACATGGAGGAACAGGATAAGGATTCCACGCTGACGCTTCAAATACTGGGGGCGATAAAATTTGACGGCCAATCTCCAAAATCTGCGCGTCTGAAGTTGTAACAATGATACGCAAAGCCGTTTCGACAATTCCCACCGTCGAACCATTATCCCCCAAGATCAACGATTGTAAAAGACTCAATATACATGCTCTTGAGGAAGAACTGACTTTGGATGATGTTTTTAGTTCCTTAATTTTTGACAAAGTGGATTCTTGCAAAAGCTCCTGGTGCACATGCCCAGTAGCCGCAAAGGCTCTTCCAAGAACCCGCGCAGCCCAAGACATATATTGTTTGTTGGAAGAATTCCCTCTGCAGGACTTCCATACAACAGCAGCCATTCCTTCAGCAGCTGCATCCTCACCGTATATATCACTCCGGTAGGAGGCAGGGCATTCAAACTCGGAGCATAGCATACTGAGCGCGAGCTTCCGAGCAGGCAGAGTCAGTAACGCGCCTCCATTTTTTTCGTCCTCTAGTAGCCGGTCCAGTAGTGTACTCTCTATTGTTCCCCTTTCAGCATTTCCAATTGCTCGAACCTCCTGGGCAGAGGCAACGAGAGCTTTGAAACTCGAACTCAGAGACCCCGCTAGAACAGGAGATTCATAACGTGAGGCATACTTCCCAACCCAGAGGTGAAATTTCTGGGCTTTGGACATTGTCGCTTGGTGTTGACTTTCCTGGGTTGTGCTAGACCTACGCTCCTGCATGAATACGCGCAGAGATCCGAGTATTGAAAGGGTAATGCTTGCAACAAAAGATGGGGAGAGCTTTAGATACTCAGAACCATGACTCAGCAGATATTGTAGAATGCCAATAGCATCATCAGCACATTCAGGATCCTTGAGAAAGGGCCTTATGGATCTTAGAAGCATTTCCAGAGGATAACCTCGAGTTACAGCGCTTCCGGCAAGCGAGATAAGAACACGAAGCTTTCGCAACACAGAGCAAGCATGCAGCGAACCAAGTGCAGGGTGAATAGTCTTCAGTAGTCTTCTAGCAATGAAAGCTACTAAGCTTGGGGTGTATAGATCGCCTGCCTCATGCACTGTTCTCTTACACAAGAGTTTGATTTCGTGAAAGAGGTACTTTGCCTTGAATGCAGGTTGCTGATTGGGAGGCAAGATCATCTCAGACGAGCTCAGAGATTTGATCTCTCCCATAATTTTTGCGGCATATCCTAAGCTCTCCTCTTTGGCAAATGACTTTTCCACATGTTGCTCTTGATCTATAACATTAAACAGGGTTGCAAGTATATCTGTGAAATGCAGATTGACGCATTCCAAGTACAATTCCTCACCGAGGCAGGTTTTCAGCCGATGCTCACCTTTATGTTTCTTGCCACTCGAAGGTGATATGCTTATCTCGTTAGCAATACAGTATGCCGTGACTTTGGCAAAACATTTCTCAAGCAGTTTGACAACAGGAATCTTCAACAATTCAGCGAGGTGTTCAAGTTGAGCATCATCACCTCGCATCATTATCAAAGCGGAAACCTCTTCCTGAACGGATGCCAATAAGTCGCCGAGAGCGTCGAAGCCAAAGATTTGGTATGGTATGTCCTCTATCGCCTCTGCCTCGAGCCAAGTATAGAGTATTTGAGGCGCAAACAATGCGAAGAGCTCCTGCGGACAGTCTACTGCGAGCGCAGAAGCAACATCGGACAAGCACCGAGTAGCATGTCGAATAGTACCCGGAATTCTACCCGGAATTTCGAAAATATGATAAATGCATCTTCGCAGAAGAGTTGACCAACGGGAAGCTAGTTTTGCCAGGACGTAAAGTCGAAACGCGATGCCTTCCCACAATTCTGGTGCAGAAGGTAAAAGTGCAAGCACATCTACAAAGATTTTGTCATGCTCCTTCAGCGTAAAGAGTTCGAATATTGTCGAAATCTGATCGCCAATGAAGAATTTAGTAGCAGTATTGCCTTTCTCGAGGAGCTCCAATAGACCTGTACGCGGTGAGGGCTGAGAAGGGGCATTCCCATAATTCTGGTTTGCTCGCAACAGTTGTAATAGCAGATTAACAATACCTAGCTGCACGATTGTGGAATCGGCGTTTCGCCGGATTCGCAGTATAAACCAATCATACAATTGCTTAGCGTGATTCACAAAAGAATTCTGCTCTTCCATCGACCAGAAAGGTAAAAGTCCTATCATTACGTCCAAGCATGCGCACATGGCAACTTCGCTGGCAAGGAAATCATTTGATGAAAGAATTTGTCCCACGCGCTCGAATATGCGATATGCATCTGTCTCATTTAGAATGAGATCTGAATCAAGCATACTGCGCATAAGTGGACGACACGAGAGTAGTTCTTCATCCTTCATAGAGACCAGCTCTTCAATAAAAGAATTTGGTACCGCACAGCTTTCAGAGGACTCGTACAGGTCGGCAGCCAACATCAGTCGGCCTATTGTATCTATATAAAAGGACGAAGAACTCATTTCCAGCGCCATGGCTCGCCTAGGAATGTTTAATTTTTGTGCTTCCGTTGACGAGTGACTTCTCTGGCTAGAAATTTCATCATCGATATCCATGGGATCATCACGCTCTGGAATTGACTCCTCGGCTAAACGGCGACTCTTGATATATCCCGAGATAAGGGATAGAAACTGCAGCAGTTGAGAATTGTGTTCTGCGACATGCTTGAATTGAGCAGTGTCGCAAGGAGGTAGATGGGGTTGGATTGTTTGCAAGATAGTATGGACAAACTCTTTGGTGGCGGAAAAGTCTTTAGCATCTGATCGTCTGAGGTATTCCAATAACTCATCGCTCAAGCCCCGGAGGTCATCCCTTAGAAGAGATAACTGCTCTAAATTAGCGTTGGCAAAATGCGGTAGTAAATGAAGACTCGTGATACATGTATTTAGTGAGCCTCGATACATATCAGTTGAAACCTGCGATCGTTCCGTATTGAAGCCTCTCCAAGATAGTAGAAGCTCGCTACACTTTGATGACAAGAACTCGAGTATCATTCTCTGGGTAGAACTAAAGTGAGCACTGTCCAATCGAAAGATAACATCATCATCAGCCGTAGACTTCGGACAGTGTTGGCAGGTGAAATCTGCTTCGACGGGTTCATCGGCATCAAGTAGTAAGAGATAACGAAGGACCTTTTCTTTATCTAAGTGTTGTTGCCATGCTTGAAACAGCGCACCTCCTATTTGGCGACTATTTGACTCATCAGGCAATCCCGGTAGGCCAAGGCTCGTTCTTATCAATGCAATGATGCTAAAAAGGTGTAAATGTTTCCCGTATTGAACAATAAATAATCTATCAGCTTGATATGTGTCAGCTCTAATCCGATGTAACACAGCAGACTTCGTACCTGGATTCCATCTTCCGAAAAGCCAATGGATCACATGCTGGCAGGCAGCCAGGCTCGCGCCAGGAGCTTCATTAACCTTAACTTGCAACAAGTGATTAATCAGGAAAATCGACGAGTCACAGAGGACTGGCGGGCCACTGATATCAGCCGTGGTGATGATGGCGTTCACACTGTCTTCAATATCACGATAATCTAAGAGGCATCTGGCATGAATTGTATGGAGTGCTAGAGCAGCAGCACGACAGGTCCCCGCAAAAGTGAGCGCTTTAGCTCCATTATACCAGTGCTGTTTCCAGTCTATTGATGATCCGTCTGCAGCACATACCTGATAAGTACAACTGTGATTTTGTGGTCAGTTAAAATAAGTCCAAGGATAACACGGTAGTGACTGACCTTGCTATACCAAGTAATGCCCATGATGCAATGTTACCACGCTTGTCCAAAACAAAATTGCTCAGTTGATCCAGTAATTCTTCTAGAGAAGAAGCTGGGAGTTTGCAGTTTTGTAGTACGAATGGGATCAATTGCAAACCGGCCAATAGTACTTTCTGATCGCCAGACTTTAGAGGTTCAAGTAGTCTTTCAGACGATTGCGAAATACGTTGACGCTTTCGTGGATGGTTATCTAAGTCACCTCCTGATTTGGGTTTCACTTGAAGCACGTGCTCTTGGACTCTCACCAATCGTTCTAGGACGGCCAGAGCGAGTAGGTTTGCCCAATTACGCTCGGCCGTACGATTATTGTGAGATTTCAGTCGGAAGCAATGTAGACGAAAAGGATCGCATCTTATCTTTCGGGTATTCAAATTTAGAATCTCCACATCGTCCAATTGAAGCTGATCATTGTCTGTTCGCCGAAAGTAATCTGCTCTTAAGGCGTCAAGTAAATCATTCAAATCACTATGCAGCTCGACATCCTCATCGCTTATGATATTGCTCTCCAGGTGTAGATGAGTGTAGTACAAACTAATCAGCATTTCATCTCGAACAGAGTTAACCATTTCGTCTTTGTGCAGTGCTTTAACTTGCCAAAATCGACATATCAAAGGAAGCAACTCTCGGCCAATTGAAAACGAAAATGAGGTGTGATCTTCACCGAAACATGATAAAACAATATTAAGGACTGAAAATGCTACTTGATGTAGCTTGCTTACACTCGAAATATGGTACTGCAGCAAGCGCATGATTACGGCGGCCACTCTCTCAACAATTGGAAATGAAGGATTATTGGTAGAATAGAGAAGCGAGAAGAGGATTTGGCAAAGTTCTTCTACGTTGTGCTGAGATACCGAACTTTGTACCCTTGGTATACTTCCAAGCCCAGAGGAAGACCTAGGCAGTGATGGGTGACCAGCCCCATTGCCAGACTGTGATAGGTCTTCACCAGTGTCTCCGAGGTACAATTCGATACCCACGATGGAAAGGTCGATGAGTTCGACCCGAAGATTCTTGAGGCTTGCTACAATTGCTGGTTGCCCGAGCAAGCAGCCCAGTGCTTTGAGATAATCAGTTAATATCGGCTGACAGTAATCTCTAGTTGATATCGGGATCGTATCAAGAATATGCTCAATCAGAGCGTTGACAGTCGTCTTCTCAAACCTGTGTACCCCAGCAGTCACGATGTAATTTATGGCCTTAGCACATAGTTCCAGCCTAGTGACCGATACTTTCACTGTTGGCCTTTTCGACTTGCCTAAATATTTTCGTTTCTCCTCAATGACAATTTCGAATAAAATCTCGAATAATTTGTCGTATGTCTTGTTTTGAAGTTGTCCATTGATGTGCTGGCCGCTGATGTCTAAGTTAGCTCAAAGCCTTCGATACCAAATGAATGTCTGACTTACATATTAGCAGCCTTATGGGGATAAAACATGTCATTGAGATCTATATCCCGCTGTCAACATCTGTGAATCTGCCAAGTAATTCCATGGCTTGGATCAAATGGATTTACCTTTCAAAGACTTCGTGAAATCTCCCTTTCTACTCTCCAGGGTCCCTGAGTTTTATTTAACTTTTGTGTTGATGACTGCCAATCGAGAATCATAATTACCCATAACCTGCCTTAAAGTTATATCTGCAGACATGTTGAGATGAATTGCGACGACACAGGTTTCGACGCATTCCTAGCTTGGAGCTCTCACAACTGTTGTGGATATGGAATATGACGAGCTCGGTGATGTATAGTAATCTGAGAGGAGCTCCAGATACATTAAGGGTTTAGTAAAGATCAATTCAAAAGTAGTGTTTATAAATTGAGCAGCATCACAATTTTGAGACTCGCAGAAAGTAGACAACACCATGGAACTAGGACATCTTGAAATTTCATCAGTAATTTATTGAACGTCTTTATTTTTTATATTTTTTTGGTGGTTGGCCTTGGTTACAGTGCAAGTTCTGACCTTTCGCGACGCGATTTTTCGTGTGCAGGGACCTATTGTACAGCTTCAAAATTAACATCGCTTGTTTGTTCTATCAAATAATTTTCTATGTGACAACCGGTAGCCCAAATTACTGCTTACAGCATCTGCGACAACAAAACAATTACAATTTGCCATGAAAGAGATATAAATCTACCCCTTTGAACTTTTATGAGTTCTATGCCAGATCGATTCCCTGTGTTCCACGCCTCGGCGCAACCTTCTCAACCATGGCGGAGCAACCCAGTAGTAGCTTGAATGAAATCCAGGCCTTGCATTCAGACCTTCTTGCGCTATCAAACTCCCGTCTTTCGAACCTTGACCGATTAGCTATTGAACTCGAGGCTCATATTACAGCTTTTCGTAACCTCCTGAACCAGAAGAATCGAAATGAGCAAAGTCGGCAGAGTATCACAAAGGGTATGTAATTTTCTATAGCCATGCACAACCCTATAAAAAACCCAAAACTAATATAACCATAATAGAAATCTTCGAGCGAGATGGGCAGATATACAAGATTAACGAGGACTTCCAACAGGGAACCTTTCAACTAGCAGATGAATTGAACCTTGATGAAATTGAAGCTTCCCAAATCTTTTTCGACGCACGAGACGATGCCGATGCGACAGGACGTTCAGTTTTGTCCTGCTCTATAATACGCTTTCATCAGCGACGAAAGCTTCTGTTGGACTGCTTGCGTCTTACGCTTCAACAAATTGCTGAGTTGGAAGGCAATTCGGAACAGGAACAGGAACTGAAGATATTCCTAGAACATATCATCAAAGAAACGATCACTCCAACTACGGCCACTACTATAAACACAACGAGAAATGCGCCAACATTCATTTCAAAGTGTATTTCTGCCATGGGTGATATCAGACAGTGGCTTCGAAAGATTTCGGACAAAGTTAGTAGTGCGTCTGTATTAGGGCAGCCATCGCAGCCAGAGCTTTTGGAAATCATGGAGTATCAGCGACACAGTCTTATCAAACAACATGAGTTACTAGGCGTCATTATACTCTATCTGGTTAAAGCAGATCGTTCTAGCGTGGAAGATTTTGAGCTACTACTTGGAGTTTTGAAGAAAGCGGATAAGTATGATAATGTTTTGGGTAAGCATTGTTTAATTTTGGAATCAGGACCAGAGCTACTATAAGATGTCTTCTGTTTTACAGTAGTACAATTCCAACTAACAGATTATTACAGTGCACCACTTTCCAGCTCTAGCTGCTTATATTTGGCGCTTTGGTTCTCCAGAAGGTGGATCAACGATACAAGATGCAAGAGCGCTGGACAAGAAGATCAACGTTAAAACCGACCAGAATGCATGGGTATTGCCTTATGCTCATGCCGCATTTCGAGCATGGTGGTTGGCGGAATATAGTGGGTGGTATGTTGAACACCATGATGGATTACCACATGGCATTACTCTTGAAGAAGGTTAGTTAGATGTATGAATTCCTCGTTTTTCCAACTAATCTAATGAAAACATCAGAAGCCAAACAGCGATCTCAACAGTTCAACGAAGCTTTGAAAGATGGAGCTTTCGATTTCTTGTTGTCTCTTTCTGCTGATGTCAAAGCCGCAAGCTGGACAGAACCGTCACGTCAAGGATTTAGGTTGTGGCTACAGAGAAAAGCTCCTCAGCTTTTGTCCGATTCGGTCTCTTTTTCTGATTTCTTTGAAGATCAATTTATGGAGCAACTACAGACGTTTATCGAAAGTTTCATAACGAACTTGCCAGACGTGTTAAGGAAGTTGAGGATAGATGAGGATGAGCAACGTCAACTCAGTCATGAGCATGAGCACGATCTAGATCTAGAGCGATTTATAATTGTCATCTCTTATGCCTTTGATGGACGCCCAAAAGCTGCTTTGGATGGATTTTGGGATGTTCCAGATGGTGTGTTAATCGGTTTCATGTACTGGGCTTCGCGGCGTGCTTCAACCCCGCTGGTCTCGGCATTCTGTGAAATGCTCCAGGCCATTTCGGGTGATGATGAGTGTGCAACTGCTGCGCACGAATTCCTGCTCGACGAAAGCCCTCAAGCCGGGAAAATGAAACGGGCTCATGCCCTCACGTGGAATCAAATATTCAAAGAACTAACGTTTTTCACCAATAAACTTCGAGATCAACCAGTACCACAAGCTCAGGCTTATCGCCATGGGAAGCCAAATCACGATCAAGCAGAATTAGAGCCAGAGTCTTATATTATGCTAGAGTCTTATCTCCGCCTCATATCTCAACTCTGTTCGCATAGTGCAGTCGCCAGGCAATTTTTGATGCAGCATCCATCGTATCAGCTTACAGACCTGCTTTTCCAACTTGCATCCAGTTCCATACCATCGCGATTCAGAGCTGGTGCTTTCACGGCACTGCGTTCTTTGCTAAGTAACAAAACAAAAGCGGCGGCCGAGTACTTGTGGACAGCTCTTGACATATGGGTCTCCGGGGGATACGTCCATCATCCCAGCACCCAAAGAAATACAGCTCCTCCGTCCTACGCACCTGACGCAATTCTCCGCAAGTTTGGCGCAGGGTTCGAAGAACCAGATGCATTCATCCTACTTCTCCATGCTCTTGTACTACCTTACGAAGAAGATAATGCCCTGCGAGATGGCTTACCATTCCCCGAACTTCTCGGAACTTCCAATCGCATGCCTGGAATAGATCCATATGTCGATTTCGCCGTTGGCCAAGTATTTGGATCTAAAATGAGTGAGATAATGGACCCCATACAGCTGAGACTGCTACAACTGACCTGTCTTACTTTCATTACAACTTGCTTGGAGACTTTCAATGAAGATCTCGTGATATTTGCAAATCGTTCCAACATCTCGGTTGACACTGCTATAAAAACTTCCGATCTACAAACCTACGTTTTATTACATCCATTTTCTAGGGTGATGGAGTGGATGTACAACTCCAGTGTAATGGATGCAATATTTGCTGCAATTCACCAAGACGTTAACGAAGTTGCCAGTGCGGCTCCTGATTCACCATCAATTATGTGTCTCCTCCAAGGGATACGTGCAGTCACCTTGATTATGGATCTGCAACCAACTTACCGAGATATCGTTCGACCTCTAATTAAGCATCAGGCTAGCCATCGCCGCGCCTCAGTTCCAAACACCGCGTACGCATCTTTTGAAGACGGAGTACTCAACCACTTAAGTATCATTCCTGATTTGGGCTTATACTGCAGCTCCGGCAATCCCGAATTGGTGATAGCATCTCTGAAACTGCTCGAAAAGCTTTCTGCCTCGCCACGGCTTGCCCCTGCTCCTAAAACAGGTAGCAGAAGGATTGACCGTAATAAAGCAATTGCTGCTCTAGAGGAAAATAATGTAGCAGAGGCTATCTCACGCGCACTCCTGCAAGAGACTGAAGCAAGTATTGACGAGTCTCAAGGTAAAACGTCCGATTCATATATCATCAAAGTCCAAATACTAGATTTCCTTATCGCCTGTCTCGAGGCGTGTCCAGGTCAGACCACAATAGCTCATTTACTTCTCGGCTTCCAGTGCAGAGATGATCACTTAGAAGTCGATGTGGATTCCCTTTTCAGCCGTCGGATTTCGCTCTTTCATTCGATATTAAGGTTGGCTAATGATATATCTCTCGAGGGTGAGGGAAACATCTCTTCATGGCTTGTCTCCCTAAGATATAAATGCCTGCGACTACTTAAACAACTATGGCATTCGCCCATTTCATCGAGCCTTGTTATGATAGAGATGCGGGCCAATAATTCATTTTTCGAAATGTTTATCAGACAAACTTTGATTACGCCAGGGTTACTGTGGGATGGCCGAGATCTCGCAGATCCTGAATTTTTGGACGCGACTTCCGCCTCCTGCCTCTCAAACTTTTTAAATCAACGCGCCAACGTCATGCAATACACATCTGCCGAGTTACGCCAGATAGCACTCAGCCATCTGCCTTCTCTGAAGGAGCGAATGTTTAACACACTACTTGGGTCAACAATTGTGGAAGAAGGCCAACAGGTTGATAATTGTTCCGTTTTTGATCTTTTCGACTTCATGGATATACCTTTGAACCAATCGATCGCCCTTGGCTCGTTATCCTGGTTCAAAGATATCGATGTCAGCGCCTGTGAGGAGGTCCATACCGATTGTCCTCCATTATTCAACATGATGAAACTTGAAGAGCTTCTCACTTTACGAAGATCTGAGCTCGCCGCTTTGAAGAGACTTGAAAATTCTCAAGACGTAGTTGCATTCAATAACGAAGCCCAAATGATGTTCAACTACTATTTTATCGATAACAAATTAAAGGAACTGAGAGCAGCTCGGCACAAGGCACTGCAATCTTGGGTCCAATTGTTACTCGTGATGGTAGAGACCATGTCTTATGACGAACCGACCAAGATAGTTTTTGTATTGCAGATTTTGCAAATAATTCTACCTAGGCTAGAAAACTGCCTAGAAAATGCAGCTGATGCGTTAGAGCTAGCTAAACTCACCAAGGCACTCTTGTTCAGCTTGAATCTAGATTCCAACACTTTCAAGGAAGGTGACTTGGGACAAAATCTAAGCGATAAGCTCTTCCATGTGTTCGAATTGTCGCTTAGAGCTATAAATGCCGTCGGTGCTAACGGTTCCTTAAAAGAAATTTTCTATAGTATCAGCTATCGCTATCTTACAGGAACGTCAGAAACTGAAATTCCAGCTATTTCCGAAACAGATAGCCTCAACGGCGACACGTATCGCGCCGGTCGGAGCAATCAAGCTCCTGCTCCTGCTCTTATTCCTGGGCTACGCAAACCGCATAGTACGCAGACAGTCAAACTGGCCGGTGATCGATTAATAGATATAATCTGTGATGATGCTTTGGTCGGAGAACAGAACTGCAGAATTGCAGCATTGCTACTTCTTGGGGCCTTGGTGAGAATGGCTAAACAAGAAAACTCCAATTATATCATTGAATCTCTTAACCGTCTTAACTTTATAAGTATCCTGGTAAACTCCATTGGGGACTTGGCAACGATTCTACAGGAGACGTCGCGCGAAGGTAAGATTGTATTCCTAGTTAAAGCTGGACATATATTAACTTGATGTAGACTCAACCATACTTCTTTCCGATTTTTATGCTAGATTGGCACTTCTGGTTCATATATCACAAACTCGCTCTGGAGCTACTGCCGTCCTGAATTCGGGCTTGTTTCATGCCATATTAGCCTCCGGGCTATTTGCCCTAGATACCGACCTCGAGATTGGTAAGTTACTCCTTCGAGTAGACCCTATGCATATGCTAAGTGACTTTAGATTTCGAAGACTCGGAGGCGGTCAGTAGGCATTATAGTTTACTTGCGGCAATCATGAGAGTCATTTGTTGTGCTCTCGTAAGTCGCGGCTTGCAAAATGAACAAAGTTTGGACCAAGGGAGGAGATTCCTCGCCGACAACAGAGCTGCCATATTGGCAGTACTCAAGAAGTCTGCCGGGCTTGGGACTGGGAATGACTCCGCAGAGCAGAGCATCGTTGATATATCAGACTCATTCATGCTACTCATGACTATAACTCGCTTTGTCGACGTAAGTTAAAAATTCCTTTCATAAGATTTATTCTTTCGACCTCTAATAGTATTATTAGTTTGAAGAGACAATCATCCAAAAACGACCTACTCTGAGATCTTTCACTTGAGAAAATGAGCTTGAATTGGATATTTTGTGTATCAAGGAGATGTGGGCGATGATAGAGGAACTGCTCATTATAATGCCTAATCAGAAAGGAAAGATGGCTTGGTGCTCATGTATAGAGTTTAGAATGCCAAATATCATGAATTGATCAAACCCTATAATCATATTTCTCGTGTCTATCAATCCAGAATCCAATATCACCATAACATATCGTTCATGCCATCTTTCTCTTCTAGTAGTGGGATTAGTGGTTGATTTGACCTCCATATTGAACGACCTACTAACATTAACATGGCTTGCTGCGTGGTTAAAGCAAAGCATTCGAACCTCTCGACTGGTTTTACTATTAAGCCTTCAGCATTTACATACTAGATATATGAATACTAGGTACTTTCTATTTGTTTTATACTAATAATAAGCTGTACATTCCAATAATTTGTATTGCTTTAAACCAAGGATCACCATTATTTACATACAAGTCTTATTATATCATCAATTGAGAAACCTCGGAACATAGAAAAACTCTTATCGTCGTTATCGCCTATCAGTAATAATCTGCCATACATACCTACCCATTCATAATTTGCGGCTTCCTTCCGAGCATATCCATCATTCCGTGCAACATTCCTATTTCTATTTCCCCTCATGTAACATCCACGGGAATATCAAGGTACAAGGGGAAAAAAAGAAAAGGTATATTCGTCATTAATGTACCATCAGCATTCATGTTGTGATCTGACACGTAGAAACAGCTGCAGTAGGAGTTACAGCATTTAATCTCCAATCTAGGGAGCTCCCCGAGCTTTGCGGCCACTAAGACCGACCCCTCACCTCACAAGAGAACGGAAGGCGAAATCATATCATTTGTATTTACTTCAGTTCGATGTGGCCTTCACACGATCGTGCAGTTGATCTCTCCTCGACATCCTCCAATTCATCCGCCAAAAGAAAACATCGCGATCCTCAAGGTCCAAATCCAAACTCAGCGAACACGCCCCCCGGTACATCTAAGGTTGATTATCATTCTTCGAAAAAGCTAAGGCCAATTTCATCATCAACAAGTCCAGGTTTACGGTCCAACATGAACAAGACAATGGGGGTTTCGCGTCCAGGGGTAGTAGACTTGACGAGGCCATCGAATTTTCAACCGCATACTGGAGCGAAGAGATTGGTGATTAAGAACCTCAGGATAAGTTCTCCGAATGATGGAGAGCAGTATTTCAAGAAGACCTGGAACGAGTTAGATGATGCTTTGACATCAGTATTTAGCAACAAGCAGCCAGTAACACCATTGGAAGTTCTGTAAGCTTTATGGACTCTTTCATATTGCGCCCCAATTGTCAACTCTATTTGCATCTTCTATCTTCTTCTCTAATACCGCTGCTTCCATTCCTCGCCCTTTCTGATAGTCTTGCTCAATGTTCAATTACATTGCATCTCATCTTTCCCAATAGGCAAACACTGACCCTTCAATATTGCAGATGTCGTGGAGTCGAATCGATTTGTCGGCGTGGAAAAGATAAGGCGGATCAACTATACAGACATCTAGAACTGCATTGTCACACACATATCAAGGATGGACTCTTACCAGCTATTTTACGCAAAGGAGATTCCAGCTCGGTAGAAACCCTGCGGGCTGTTGAGACTGTATGGGGGATATGGAGAACCCAGTTGGTAGGCCTGCAAATAGACTTATGCCAATCTAGAGAAAAATACTGACAACGAGGTCAGATTCTATTGAGATCCATATTCAGCTATCTTGACAGATCATATCTGCTGAACTCGAAGACACTTCCGCAACTCGAAGATATGGGTATACGACAATTCCGCCAAATCGTGTTTTTAAAAGGAAAGGAGATCAGCAAAACAGGAGCACAAGCTATACTGGGGATATGTGAACTGGTAGAGTATGATAGGAAGTCTTTAGATTTGTTTGATTCAGCCCTTCTCCGAGCTTCCATCGCCACAATTCACATACTTGGTATATACACAAGCCTTTTCGAGGAACGATTCCAAGAGCTTTCTTCAGCCTACCTCGAGAATTTTGCATCAGAACGGAGCTCTTCGCCACTAAGAGAATATATCTCCTCTTGCGACGACCTGTTACGACGAGAAAGTCTCCGTTGCGATACATACAACTTTGACAGCACTACCAAAAAAACATTGCTTGACACCGCTCACGATATTTTGATCCGCAAACGCGCCGATGTCCTCCTGGAAACAGTAGCTGTATCTAAGCTCTTGGACGACAAAGAAATGGCATCACTGAAATCTTTATACCAGCTATTGAGACTTTCGGATATCCAGGCACAGCTCAAAAAGCCTTTCGCCCATTATATAAAATCTGTTGGATCATCTATTGCAATGGACAAAGAAAGGGGCGATGAGATGGTTGTTCGTCTGCTGGAACTGAAACGGTCATTGGATACTGTCATCCGTGATGCCTTCAACAAAGATGGGACGTTTACTTTCTGTCTTCGGGATGCATTTGGACAATTCATAAATGACCGCCAAGTTGCCAAGGCATGGGGTACAGATACCTCTAAAGTTGGGGAAATGATTGCGAAATACATGGATGGTTTACTGCGTGGGGGACTTAAGGCTGTACCTCGTTCTCTGGTATCTGATGCCACAGATCGAAATGAGGCTGAGAAGAATGGACAAGCTAGTACCGGGGATGAGGATGCAGAATTGGACCGTCAACTAGAACAAGGTCTTGAGCTGTTCCGCTTCATTGAAGGGAAAGACGTATTTGAAGCTTTTTACAAGAAAGATCTGGCACGTCGCTTGTTGATGGCACGCAGTGCAAGTCAAGATGCTGAGAGGAATATGCTTGCTAAGTTAAGAGGTGAATGTGGTAACAGCTTCACCCATAACCTCGAACAGATGTTTAAAGATCAAGATATCTCTCGGGATGAAATGATCTCATATAAGCAGTCTCTAAGCAATACAAGCAAGACAACACTGGATCTACAAGTTAGTGTCCTCTCGTCTGCTGCTTGGCCAACTTATCCGGATATCGAAGTCAATCTTCCTGCCGAAGTTGCGAGACATATCGAAAAGTACGACCGGCATTATAAGCACAAACACAGTGGGCGCCGATTAACTTGGAAGCATTCTCTAGCACACAGCGTTGTCAAAGCAACGTTCAAAAAAAGTGTTAAGGAACTCCTTGTTAGTGGTTTCCAAGCTATAGTACTTGTTCTTTTCAACGATCTTGAAGATGGCGGCCACCTTTCCTACAAGGATATCTCTAAAGCAACGGGTCTCGTCGATGTTGAACTAAAACGAACCCTCCAGTCGCTTGCATGCGCCAAAATTCGACCCTTGGCTAAATATCCTAAAGGCAGAGATATCAATGATACTGACACTTTTACCATCAATCTCAATTTCTCAGATCCAAAATATAGAATCAAGATTAATCAAATTCAATTGAAAGAGACCAAGGAGGAGAACAAAGAAACGCATGAGAGAGTTATTCAAGATAGAAGTTTTGAAACCCAAGCTGCGATTGTTAGAATCATGAAGTCTAGAAAGACGATGACGCATCAAAATTTGGTGGCGGAGGTTATCAATCAAACTAAAGGGAGAGGTGCCGTGGAGCCGGCGGAAATTAAGAAACACATTGAGAGTAAGTCTTCCTGTTTACTATTGGACATTCACCGGAGGATACAAGGACTAACAGTTTTTGAAGAATTAATTGAAAAGGATTATATCGAGCGAGAAGACGGCGGTCTTTATACATACCTGGCATAAAAAGCATGCTAACGTATCGCATGTGGGAGTTATGGCTGGTTTTGTAAGGAGTCAGGATTTACGTCTATAGGGATGGTTTGATATGCATCTACGAATATAAATATTTTAGCAAAGATTCAATGTTGTTGAGAAAAAAGAACACTCATAAATTTGTTGTTTGTTTCGATGCGAGAGACTTCATAGTAGTTCCTTGTGAAGAAGATCTAAATGTGCCAGTCTTTGTCGGATTAGAATGCAATCACTTGATACTTGTTGACTGATACACGATTGTATGTTAAAGCAGTAGGTTTTCATCTGGGGTCCGATGTGAATGTACTTATAGGAAAGTGTCTGGAAGTGTGAGAATCTATCTGGATATTAGGATGAAGATGATAGATCGCTCGGGTATATTCTGATACTGAGAGATGATTTATTCGTATGTATATTTGAATGTGGTGAGGAGATTAGAGATAGAGCGGGGAGGGGAAGAGAAGGGTTTTATATGTGTGTAGGGATAGGAAGAGAGGTTGGTGGGTTTTCTAGAGAAGGGGGAGATGGGGTGAGGGATGGGGATTGATGGTGAGGTGTGTTGGATATAATTTGAAGTTTTGAAAATGGGGTGGGTGGATGGATGGGATGGATGAGAGTATTTACTATTATATCGTTATTGTAAAGCTGATAGAAAGGAGAAGGTTGGGAAAAGATTCGGTTTGGATATAGATTGTGAAGAGTGATGGATGATATGGTATGATATGAGAAATGGAGGGAGAAAAGAATTCGAATCATTGAACTTTGAAGGGTGTGATTTTCTTTGCGAGTGATATATATTGAGTGAGATATTGTGAGGTGCTCGGTTGGATTGCATTGTATTATTGGGTGTATTGAGATAATAATGTATATTGTTCGTTTTAACTGAAGTTTATCAATGGAAGAGCTCGTATTGGGTATTTGGAGATGGAAATCAGAAGATTCAATTACGTAGATGAATAGATATTCGTATCAGACGCTATTATTATTATTATTATTATTACCATGATAATGTACCTAATGTGCCTAATACAAATATACAGAAAGATAAATTTGGTGATTGTGATATTATATCATTTCTCTCTGTATCTTACTTTATGCGGTGGTCTTCAAGTCGGATAGTTTCCAAACTTCACTTTGTAGTTCACTAGGAACCCACTGTCTACTAACAAGCCTTACACATGAGAATCCTCTGCCTTTAACTCCCTGTACTTCGATACCATACCCCAGACCTTGCTGCGTTAAGATATTTAGATATAGTTTGATTAAGCAGAGAAGGGGAATTCAACCGAGAAATACCAAAATCCCCAAGCCCTGATCACGAATACAAAACCACAGAGCACAGCTCTTAAATCCTCAACGCAGCCGCCTATACATAAACCATCCAGCGTGAAAGGAGGTACATGCCTGCCAATCGATCAATCTCATGCGATGGAGAGTCATCCCATTACCCATCCATCGCATGACGGCAGCGTGAGCGTAGAACTCCGAGAACCCGCATCGGTTGACGAGGTTTTGGTAGATCCAGGAGCGCGAATCGGCGGTGTTCCAATAGGGGAGAGGGTGCGAGTTCATGGTGATCTGGCGGGTGGGAGCTGGTTGTTGGGGGACGCTGGGCGTGGGGATGGAGAGTTGGCTGGGATCGCGGGGTAATTGGAATTGTGGGGGAGTGGAGATGAGATCCATGTTTCTGGTTACGTTCGAGTGGATGGCTAGCTCGAATTCGGCTCGGGAAAAGCTGAGGCTGGTGGATATTGATGGATCTGTGGAGCTGGGTGGGCCTTGGAGCGGAGAAAGAGAGGGTCGCGTGGGACGTCTTGGGACTGCGAGGTTACCTGGTGCGGAGGGCTGGGGAGTTGGAGTAGAGCTCGAAGCCGAAGTTGTGTTGGGCAAGGAGTGTTGTGGGAATGTGGGGTAGGACTGTGAGGGACGCGATGGAAGTGTCCAATCTGAGCCATGAGAGATGTAAGAGGGTCCCGCAGGATTAGCAAGCTCATTGGAGGGATTATTATCCTCGATTTGATTTGATGATTGTGAGCGATTGTTACCCTCGTCTCCACGCATTTCGATTGTTGAGTTCCTGGCGGAATCATTACTACTTGCAGAATCTAATTCCGCGATAGATCCAACACTACCACGCATTCCGGCTGTTGAGCCCATTGCGGAATTACTACCATCTGTAGCATATCCTTCTGCCTCTATCTCTAACCCGGCACCACCATTGTGCTGACTATCTTCCCTCTCGCGGTGTGCTTGCTCGATGGTTGCTCTTGCGACATCATACGGGGACATCAGTTGTGAAGAATCTGAATCATATTCGTCCGTCTCGTAGTTCCGCTCAAATCCCATGTTACGAGGCGGTGAAACTTGTGTAGGAGCAGAAAGTGGAGTTCGGAGTTGAGCTCCTCGATGTCTTGTATATCCGTCAGGTTTTCCAAGCCTACCGTTGGTATCGTTGATTGCTCTTGTCTGCTTTTGATCACGATGTGTATGCTCACCTTGCATACTGACTTGTGAGCCTGTTGATGTTAGCATTTACTATAGATTATACTTGGATACCGAAGCTCTTACCATTATTCGCGTTTCTAATAGCATTAGCAGCGCGAGTCGCCGCTAAAACACCTTCACGTATGGCCTTTTGCATCTGTAGTCGCTGTAGCCGCTCTCGATTATTCTGGTATGGGTGAGATGGCACCTCCGCAGTTTGCGCTTCAAGAGACTGCTGATAACTTTGAGGACGATATGCGGCTCTGGAGAGTACAGCTTGTCTACCACGTACAGACTCAGGGCTTCCGATCCCTTCATGAGATAGATGCGGCATTTCTCCTTGTTCACCAACTCTATCCTTACGAGTAGTATCGCCAGATGCGTCATTTGCTACTCCCACATCATGAAGTAAAAGCCGGCGATAGTATTCGATATGGTTCTTATGTAGAGCCTGGAGCTGTGCGTCCCATTGACGACGACTATCGTCCCGAGCCCTTCGATATCTGGCTCTCTCATCAAATTCTGAATGAATACCTCGAAGTAAGGCCTCTGTAACATTTTCATACCGAAAATACTCATTTATGGTTTTCTGACGAATTGCAAGCAGATTTTCTCGATGTTGGTCTCCCAGATTATAGTCAAACTCGGCATGATCAGCTGTAGCTCTTAACAGCGCTACCTCATGACGCAAACTCTCCACAGACTTTGCATCAGTAACGCTATTTTGAAGAAGTTTACAATGCATTTCGAGAGAATTAGCGCTGTTACGAGACTGTCGAATATGCATACGGTGGTCATTGTGAAGCACAGCCAAATGGAGTCTTTCATTCAAGGCTTCCAACTCAAGGTATTCACGAAGCATCATTGCCTCCCTCGAATTACGGAAATGGTTGGCAGGATATTCGCCAGCAGAGGCTTCGTCTTCACTCTGGGTATGTCCTTCAGCGCCATGTTGTATCTGGTAATTGGTAATCTTGAGACGATGTTCTGCTTCCCTTAAAAGGCGGGTGGTATCCAGGAGAGTTGATTCCGAAGCCCTCAACCTCTCGCACAATATGTTGTATTCTTCCAGATAGACGTTGTTGTTCGTTGAGCATCGCTGTGTCTCGGTGGTGGTCGCGCGTTCTGGGCTTCTTCCTCTAGGGGTTACAATGGGAACGGGATATGAGATTGGATCTCGTCTTATAGTACGTTCGACATCACGCCTGTATGCCTCTAAAGTAGGATCCACACTTGGGCTCTTCGCACGACGCGAATGATTGCCAAATAGGCGCACTCTCGGAGAGGCGCTTCTTGGACGAGGTGGATGACTCTCACTCATTGCTGCAAATACGTCTCGCAGACTTTTGGAAATAGATGAGATCTGGGAATGGGGAATGAGGAATAGCTGTGTTGATTGAAATAGATGAGATTTGAGTATTGGAGACGGAGAGTCGCTCAAGATGGATAATATCTATGGACTGGAGATGAGAGAGTATATTGAAGGAAATGTTTTTGGAAATGGAGATGAAGGGTTTGGAATGAATGTGAAGAATTTTTTTTTCATAATTCGGTTTGTGCGAAAAATTCAGTACTAGTAATTTATAGCGACTGGTCCTAAAGTTAAAGCTAACGTCTTGCTCATATCCAACTTTTGAACACTGTCTACATTGTGGAATATTTCGTTCATAGGAAATAAACAAGGAATGCAAATAGAGCCTCTTGAACGCTTCATCTGTTACTTGATTTTTGTTAGAGATCTTAATGTCGGTACACGGTAGGATATTGTAGATAGATTACAAAAAATCTTGAAGAAATCTACCATAACCTCGAGAATTCTCCCCTGGGGGACAGCAGTCTCTCTGGCATTCTCCAGTTCTCCGTTCATTCGATGGGCACCCGTAGAAGACTACCACTGGTGCCATTTTAGGCAAAGACGATGAAAACAAGATTTCATACAGGATGGAAAGATGCTGATTATTCCAGAGACGAACACAATACTTGGCTATATGAACCGCCTCCCGTAGCATATAGATCCATGGTTGTGCTTTCCACTTAGAGTTTAACGATGAAAACTTTCAAAGAGAGCAATGGTGGTAACATCATAACCACAACCATCTTCATCAATTCATCATCGATCTCATGTTTAAAAATCGAATAAACAGCGATTAATGATCACTGTCCACTGAGACAGTGATTGGTATGGTACCGTCCAATTTACGCACGAAGTTGTACGCAAAGGAATGTTTGTGACCTGGTGCTCAGGTGTATGAAGACCCTTCCAATCCAAAGGATACGACCCAAGCAGCATTGATAATCCATCCCATGTGGCTTATGAAAAAACAATACGAGGTAGTTCCGTCGATAAAGAATAAATGGGGAGATTGAATCAAGGTAAACCAACAGCATTTGAGGGATGGAGGGATCAAAAAATGAAAATTACATGTTTTCTTGTTTGTTGATACTGTGCCGTGTACTGACTGTCCTGGCCCTGCAAAGGGTCGTGGACTTTGGCGAAGATAACGTTCGGCCTTAAATACCATCGCAAAGGTCAGGCCATATCTGTTGGCAGCTCAAAAGGTCGAAAGGCTTTTGGAAAGGCTCTACTCTCTCTTTCTTAGAGACCGAGAAGATGCTAATAATAGTAGTACAGAGGCTTGTCCTACTGACTGCAAGGATAGAAGATTATTTGTCAAATACTAATAGTCAAATGTATGAATTTTGGTTACAATACCTACCTAGGTAGGTAGCTATAGGAAGGTAAATGTATTGATATACTTTTGGAAATTTCGGACCCGAAATTGGTACGCATCTGTGCACACCACACGAACGAAGTAAAGGTACAGCTCATTTCAATTGCTTGGGAATGGGACGGCATTATACATCATTAAAATGTCATTGAAATGCACCGGTAAGGGTACCTATGTACTTTATATTTACATGAATCGTCAAAGAGCATAAACATGGGGAGTATTTAAAGTATGATCTCTCAGCTCTATCGTGTTCGGAGGAGGGGATATATTAAACTTCTTCTTCCAAGGTCTAGGTATTCTCCATTCCGGATAGATACTACCTAGATACTCTGTACCCAGTCAACTGGTAAACTCAAGCTATGATCCATTATGATCTTTACCATTGAGTAGCGGGCTAATAGGTATTTGGCTTCCGGAGGAGGGGATATATCGTACGGTATATGAATTACCGTTTGTTCTACTTCTCCCTAGAAACCCTCCATTTGGATTACTATACAGAGTACGGACTCGTCGAGAGTCAAGAGAGTCGAGACGGGCTTGAGACGGAGTATAGCCAGCCAGCCAGCCGTGCCAGCCAACTGAACTTGAAGCCAAGAAATTCAAGATCCACTATGATGTCCACTATGAATCTGTGATCTCTCCTCGTGAATCTCGTCGAATCCCTTGGTTGGCTCTTGCACCCTTAAGAATTACGACATACCTAGGTAAACATGTTTTAGAATCTCACATAATCATGATCAACATCTCCTATTTCATCCCAACTGATTCGTGAAGAGCGTTCTGGTGTTTCCAAAATCACTGCCACAAATCAAATCAATGATGTCGAATAGCTAACCACTACTACAAGACATACTCAAAATAAACATGTTTGATGGTCATGAAAGCGCCCTGATGGAAGAAAGAGAATCGATTGGTGGTTACTCTTTTACACCAAAATTGGATCTCCACAAGGGTCATGCAAATATGGCTGGTGCGACACACTAAAAGGGATAACCGCCGTTCTACCGCCGTTCGAAAGTAAGAATTTTAACGATGATTCGAAACTGCCAGCATTCAAAAGGTCAAAGAGCAACCAAAGAATTCATCTAGTAACATCTACACCCGCGCTTGGTCAAATATAGCGTCAGGGCACTTCTTCCATCTCCAGTGATTCAAGTGGCGATCGCTTCAACTTGGACAAACATCCCCCCCCAGCATGGCCAGCATGGCCAGACGAGCAATCCGAACACAGTATGGAATTTGTGGAACAAACATGCTTCGCCATGTGAGACGACACTCCAATGATTGTGTCTAAATCTATACATTCATCGTGAAGTGTGGGTGACCATTGACTGGCCTTGGAAGACGCCCCCTACTTATGCTGGGTACTTCCATCAACCTTCAACATGCTTCAAGGATTGAATGGCACGGCATCTAGTCGATGCTGTGTATTCTTTTTAAAAAGGTTGTAATAGCTCTGCTGATCTTCTCTCAATCTCAAATTTTCTTTTGGAAATTTTCTTTTTCTCTACTCGTCACTCTTTCCTTGAACCATTCCTTCATGGGAAATATCCACTCTTTTACATCAAACATCTCTTCTCTCTTTTACATTCCTGGTGAATAATTATCAAACGGCCCTAATCTCTACATCGGTCGGCCTCAAGTTGTGGCGACAACCTCTATCAGTAAAGGTCGAGGGGAGCGATATTTGGGGAACTACCTTTCACTCATCGTGACGAGCTTCAGCAGCCATTCCATACACTCTTCATTCACAGAACATTCAACACCACCTCAAAAATATCTACCATTCCAAATTCCTGGAACGACACATTTGATCCACTTTCATCGTCTGGGTTATCCATGATCTATCTAATAAACCGTCCATCTGAAACGCAAAACATCAAAAACTTACTGTCAGGTACGAGCACGGTCCGCGCTTCATAGATTCCGATTTCTCTACCAAGGCCCCAGATCGACCTTTCAGACCCCTTCTAAGTTTTCGTGCAATTCTGTTGGACTTTTACTACTTGCATATCCGATAAAAGCTGTGCTCATCGCGATTCCTTTCTCATCTTGTACTTTTTCTTCTTCTTACATTCATTAATTGTCGACCTGTGGGGCTTTAAAAGGAAATCCGGATTTCTTCAACCTTTCTATATCACCAGACTCCCATATTGCATGTTAAACTTCGAGACACTTAATGGGCATTGTTTGACTTTCATAATTACCAAAGCTATTTAATATTATTCATAATGGGGTGGTTTGGAAACCAAGATTTGTCTGCCAAGTTTGGGTAAGTCTTTTGACAATGAACCTTCATACATACATGTGTCTGATAGATCTTCTATAGCATTGTCCTTGGTGGTGCAATCTTCATCGTATTATCCGCTGGCCTGATAAAAGTATGGCTCAACAAAAGAAAGTAAGATTAAAGCTTCAAACAGTTGGATTTACTTTTGCTAAATGTATTCCCAGGCTCGCAAGAAATATCAAAATCGAGGAACTTGAGAAGGCAAACAGCACGCAGGAGAGACTCAATGTAGAGGAGCTTGGTGAAGGTGATCTCTTTGGTGTTCGAGCAATCGAGAGAGGTTTCTTCGGAGGTGTTTCACAATCTCGAAGCAACTCTCCCGCCCAATCAATGTTCGGTCCACCCTCAACAACCGCGGTCGACTTGACAGAAGCTTCCAGAGCACTTGAGGCTATCAGAGGTCCGTCAGCTGCTAGCAGCAGTGAAATTAGTTTATCGAGACGTTCCAGCGAGGTCTCCGCTCCCAAATCGATCAAACATAAGCCGTCACCTCTGCGCTTACAGCCTTCTGAAGCGGAAATCAGACGCTCTGCTCTGCCTAATGTTGGAGGCTCATACATACCACCATCACCAATCAAGGAGGTCCAGCCACGATCGAACTCAGTTGAAGTTCAATTCGGTAGACCCTCGGTTTCTGAGTCTCCCCCCAGCAGAACTCGATCTGAAGAGGTATCTCAACTACATTACCAAGGAGAGGTTCCACGCAACTTCATGTTTTTAGCAGGTCAGCACTCAAGCGTTAGATCTCAAGCAGGATCTATATACGGCAGTGCCGAACCATCGCCTCAGAACCAAGCCAAGATTCCCAAGATTCCCACAGCACCAGCTCCAACCCACGTCTTTGGATTCCCTCCCCGATTCTCCGGACGATCACGATCTACATCTCCCGAAGAAGAACCTTCCAGCAGCGACCGCTCCTCATCCTCCTCCCCCGACTTACCCGTCCCCGCCATCCCCTCTCCCTACAAAACCTCCTACCAACCCACCACCCTCCTCGAACAAGAACCACAACAACCCAACACCAAACCCCGTTCCTATCAACCCACCCAGCCTTCCGAACCCGAATCCCAATCCGACTTCTACACCCACTACCGCGAACCCAGCGTCGCCAACTCCATCCTCACCACCCGAACATCCATCCTCGACGACCCCTCTCTCTCGCGTTCCGGCTCCGTGAACCCCGTCCGCGGCCGTCCCGCCTATAAATCTAATTCCCGCACTCCTTCCACCGCCTACACCCATGGTCAAATATCCCGCACCCACGATTCTCTCCGCATGTCTCGCAAAACCTCGCTTCAAACACAGGAACATAGAATTTCGCGAGAGAGAGATCAGATGCACTATGATCCGACGCTATCTTCTGGGACCGCGATGAGAAACCGTAGCGGGAGTGTCCAGGGACGCGCGGTGGATTTTGATCGTCCGAGAGAAAGCCCATTTAGTAATGCGAATGCGATTGCGGGGTCGGAACACGGGAGACAGGAGAGTTACTCGAGTGTGAGTACGGCGAGTAGCAGGGAGAGTTCGAGGGAGGGGAGAGGGAGGAGTGGGAGTGTGGGGGAGGAGGAGTGGAGGGGGAGAAGTACTGTTGGGGAGACGATCGTGGAGGTTTTGACGCCGATGACGAGTCGGGGACAGATATTTGATGCTAGTGATTTGGTTTAGGGGAAGGAGGTTTATTTCATTTGTTTATGAGGTTGGGAGGGGTGAGGAGGGGAAGATTGTATTCTATTGTATATTGTATTGTATATCTTAATGGTGTATTGGTATTGCTTGGAAGTACATACAGGGGCGGAATAGGAATGGATAGGCCTTGGTAGGATAAGAAGGATATGGGTTAGCAAAAGTTCGAGACGGCCCCATTGGGAATTCGACATTTTTTAGTTAGATATTCCATCCCGTAACACGGTATTGCAAATAAATTTATAAATCTTGCTATTTTAATAAATTATTTATACTCAAATCCATGTGTCTAGTGTGGAATTCGATTATATGCTAATAGATTCAAAAGTCTAAAGTCTGGAATCTGGAATCCAGCTTCTAGAATCTGAACTATCAAACATGACATCTAAAGTCCAACAAGTCAATCAATCCCAAGCTCCTTACATAACGATCTATATATCGCTACCTAGTAACCTCATCTAGAATCAAGCAAAGCATAAAGTGAGCACTCAACACTAGCAGAGATACTGATCCCCATCATCAAAGAGATACTAAGCGATGAAGGGTATGCAGTGATCTTTCAGGAATTATGTTTTCAGTAGGTATACGGGATGGGATGGGATGGAGAGGGATTTTAGGGGTTTGGATAAGCGATGGGGAGGAATGGGGATGAATATCGGATGATGGTGCGGAAGTGGAAAGAGGACAGAGGGAATGGAGAAGAGAATAAAGAGGTGGTGATGAAGAAGAATCATCGTTGTGATTGTGGGTTGGGTTTGGCAATAACGATGTATGCAACTTTCACATGGTGATTGTCACTCTGTATTTCTATTGTTGAATAGCTGTTATGGTGAGTGTTCTTGCGGTGAAGAAATCTAGAGAGGAAATCTTAGTATATGGTTGCGGGTGACTAGAAGTTGTGAGGGCGGTGAATCTGGTAGTCTATATTTTCAATCCTAGAGCTGAAGATCTGTGGTTTTCTTCCCGCTATGAGGTTGTTGGGCATGATGAGGTTGGAGAATTATCTATATTTGAACTTCAGAAAGGTGTCGGCTGTTATTGGATGGCCTTGATAGTTGTGGTTACTGATGAGAGTGAATGAAGTTGAAATGAATCAAGATGAGTCAGGATAGATGGCTTGAGAATATTTTCGCGATGTGCTTCAAAGTGATTGTGTGGGAGTAGAATACGAGATGAAGGGCTTGGGTTGGATTAAGGTGAGAGAATGACGGAATAGAGTTTATGGAGAGAATGTATTGGCATCTTATGCGATTTCAAACTTCTAGAAGAATATGCGATATAGGCTATTTTAAGGGTCGAGGGTCTCTTTAGGAGACTTGGAAATACTCAACTACTAGATTGTAATATCGGGATATGGATTTAAAGATTCAATAAAGTAGCCGGGGAAAAAGCAATACGAGAAACACAATGGGGTGGTTGGAAGACTTGGGGGTTATGCTGCCTATCTGTGGGTCATGTGTTTTGTTAGCGTTGGGGAAATGGATGGTATGAGAATATTGTAAATTGATATGATGTATTTCGATTTCTGGAAAGCCCGATAATGGCAGGTAGGAAACGTTCAAAATGTGCTTTGGAATGAGTAGAAAACCGATACGAGGTTTAAAAATGGATCATGTAGCAAGTACTTCTATACGATTCATGATGTGGGCTGGCTGCATGGCTGAGCCGAGTATGAAGGGTCGCAGTTCTCCGGCCTTATGGCTATCTATCTAGGGTTTCGTAGATAAGCTCGAAATACTATCAATCTTCACCGGCATCGTAAATCAGAGCCTCATGTAACCAAATGCAAGCTTGACAGCAACTACTGGTAAAACAATTGATTAGCTGTCAACTTTCAGCCCGTCGTTCTGTGGAACTTTTTGAAGTTTTTTGATTCATTACCAGCGGGTGAAGTTAATAGTCATTGAAACAATATGCAATACGATACAGGCATCCAACAAATCGGTGTGCCGTAGTGCGAGAAATGACTGGTCATCGTAATTGCGGATTTCTTCTTCAACCATTCAAACCCAAAGGCTTCAAGCGAGCAGGCCCAAAAATGGTTCAGGTGAGACTGGTAAGTAGATTAAACAGTTATCACTAGATAGTTATCACCCTTGCTTTGACTTCTTAGAACAACTTTGCTCATCCTTTTAAAAGTTTAGCACACCTTTTAGCAAGAAATTTGGATGCAAAATGCCGATCCCTTTTGGCCACTACCACTTAACTTGACCGAGCTTGATTGTTAATAAGAGTTCAGGGAATCAGGGCACTGATCATCACCCACACTAATTAAGCATTAAAATTATGCTTATGACACTTATCCAGAAATTTCAATGCTCGGTGTTGACGGGAAATGGAAATTTGAATACGGATGGTAGGGTTTATAAGTGGTTCTTCGAACATTTGACCCCTGCGGTAAGAATGATAACGATTAATTTTCAATCTATATGCTCCAATCACATTGTGATTTGTAAGCAAGATACCGCATGTGTTCTCCCGCAAACTTGCAAGCTTTCTCAGGAATCCTCTGATACGACGGACTCCAAATGAAATTAATTCCATCTACTCCGTAAAAGCTTCTTAAAGAGCTTGGCAATCAACACATCCCAGAGGAAAAAAACTCTCGTACTGAGAGGACTGAGAAGAGAACTGTCAATATTCTGCTGATATTGTATAGGGATAGCTTTGTTTACGTGCCGTATAGAATTCTACTCATCTGGTACATCTTTGTACCTTTTCGCCCAATACGGTAATCTTCTTCCCCCTGAATCGGTTACTTGGCATGTCAAAAATCAATACGAGAGAAGCACGCCTCTTCTCATAGGAACGGTTAATGAGATGATCAGATTTGCCATTTGCTCCTAGGTAATTTTGAGAAAATCAGAAGAAAAAAGCAAGCTACACACATACAAACAAGAAAAAGATGAAGGCTTGGTTACACGGTACCTGCCAAGAGTACTGGGATTACAAGGATATATGTTAGAAACTCATGAATATTGCCCGAGTGGGCGAAGTTCAAAATCTCGTGTTCTAATCCCGAAGTACTTTTAATAGTTACCCGCCTAAATCCTACCTTATCCTAGATGAGTATCTGATTGTCGTACATTTTACTACATTTACTTCACTCAGTCCTCTTTCATTCTTAATCCCACCATCTGCCTCAGCTTCTTAAAAAAACAGACACATTCGTTTTTCTGTTACATCTTAATTGTTCATACAAATCTTGACCTTCGTTCGTGACTATCTAATCAACACTCGCTCAACTACTATTACCAATTTTTAATTCTCCCAAAACAAAACACAAACACCTTTACAATGGCTCGTTACGCTCTCGCTTTCACTGCGCTCTTCGCAATTGCTCAAGCTATCAACATCACCTCCCCATCTACTAACGGAGAATGGGATCTCAGCGATGGAGCTCAAACTATCACCTGGACTTCAGTCTCTACTGATCCCCAAACCGTCGATATCTACCTCGTCCACATGGCATCCAACCCACCTCTCAGCGATGTTCTCTTCACCAATGTCGATATCAACAAGGGATCTGAGAGTGTTTCCGGTCTCCAATTGCCAACCGGTGGCAACTACCAAATCAACTTTGTTAGCCCAGGAAAGGCAGAGCAAATCTTGGCTCAATCTCAACAATTCACCGTCAATGGAGTAGCCTCCAGTGCAAGCAGCACACTTGCAGGTTATACTGGTGCGTCCTCTACTTCTTCTTCCGCTTCCTCTACCTCCTCCTCCTCCTCTTCCTCAAGTGCAACCTCAAGCACTTCGAGTGCCTCTACCTCTGGAACCAGCTCTCTAACCTCGAGCTCAGGATCCGCTTCCGCTTCTTCTACTACCTCCACCGGTACTTCTACCTTCACCTCTACCGGTTCATCCACCACTGTTACCGGTACCACCACCTCCACTGGAACTGGCTTGGTTACTTCTGCCTCCGCTGCTAGCCAAACCTCCTCCGGCGCATCTTCTTCCTCCAGCTCCAGTGCATCTGCATCTGGTAACGGAGCTGCCGCCACTGGTATCCCAATGGTCGGACTTTTGGCTGGTGCCGCTGCTCTTTTCTTGTAAGAGATTTGAGTACACTAGGGGATGGGTGGAGAAGAAGGATGATTATAGAATCGATGGTGTAATGATGAATATCGCAGGATAGGGATCGGAGGATTACTTTTGGAATTTGTATGTTGGTTTTGACTTGTTTGGTCACATCTACTTGGAGACTATGTTTTCAAAAAGTAAATGCGTCGTTGAGATTTTATTCTGTACGATAAGACGTATATGAACGAGAACAGCTATAGACTACTTTTCACGATTACTCGTGTAATGGATTGGGAGAAAATTAATATTTGGTTTACCTTATTCTATCTTTCCATGTTCATCAGTGACAACAAACAAGCGGAATCAATTCCCTCCTGAAAAGCAAAACAACTCAAATCGTCGTGAAAAATATTAACTGTATTATCCAATTTCCCATCGCATGAAAACCCCCCTTCACATCTTCCACTTCTCACTCTCTAGCCCCCCAAACACTCACACACTCCACTCACAAAAGATGCAAACAAACACATTAACATTCCCAGCATCTCCACAATCACGAGGAGAAAAAGAACCTTAAAGAGTAGCACCACCTTAAATCAAGGTTTCTTCTAAAATTTTCATCCCGGTGTGCAAGCAGGTACCCGTAAAAGTTCCCCTGTAGAACCGACTAGCACGCCATGTGGAGATTTGTTCGGCGAGCTATCGTGCTCCATGGCCCACTGATACGGTTTATGGTTAAATTACTCGTTGGGTAATTGGTGATCGGAGGAGAGATCTGTGCGAGTTTTTGTGAGGGGAGTGGTGTGTTGTGTTATTGTTATTGTTGTTGTACTTGGGTATGTAGGATGTATAAAGCAGAGTTTATTTTCTAGATTAGATGAGTGGGGTTGTAGGTGTATGATGTATATATGTATATATGTACTAGGGATCTGTTGTTTGGGTGGAATATTGATGAGACGGATTAACAAATATTTAGGATTTGTTAGAACTCTACCATTACCAATTTCGCGGAAAGGCACCTAATGGAAATGCTAATGGAGTGCAGTATTACACTATTCTAGGTGTGTTTTTAGTTAATCTAATACCTAAATAGCTAGCCTTATCTTGTGATGAGCATAAAATACTGCTAAGGGTACACCTCATAACACAATAAACGCTTCCCCTTTCCCAAATCCAAAAATTATATACACCTAGATAGCCAGTTGTGACATTTACATCCCGCCAAATTATACTTTTCATGCACTGAATATGCAGAGTTACGGAACACAGCATATTCACGCTCCGGCTAGGGCTTGTAGGCTGTATCCAAACTCAGTGCCTGGGACGGACCTGAGTTGTGTTACACTGAGGAGATTTGTGCGACGGGGGTGAGATTAATGTAGGAGATCGTATTTAGGGCTGAGGATATTCCGCTTTTATGAATGGAAGATTTGGTGCTGAGTATAAATATATGATGCTGATTTTTCTTTAATCTTTGATTCAAAAGGCCCTGGTAAGATTTCCCCATTTATGAGCATGTTTGCTTTTGGCTTTGTATTTTTGTTTAGTTCTTAAAAAGAGTATGCTCTACCCGCCGCAATGGTGTAGTTCATGGATTCGGTGACCTGAAATACATAAATACACAACTGGGCGAACCATCTTTCATGATCAAGCCGATACAATAGTTTTCTTCCACCAGCAAATCTCCTTTTGAACAAGTGTTCATGACATACCATCGTACCTAAATAGAAGGACATTTGATATGCCTCAATCTCTATACCCTGGGTGCTCCGTCTCAGATGTCAGCATGCAACCCAAGAACGACGAACATAGTAATGATCGATGGGACATACGTTTCAGAATTACCTGAATCATCGAGCTGTTGTCTTGGAGGATCAATCCTTTTTCTTCCTCTACGTTTTGATTTGTGTCAGACCTTCTCGTGTCGTATTGTACGTGTTGGAGAGGGGGCTAGGATGGGTTGGGATTTAATGTCGATATCTTTCGTCAGATGAGTAAGACTTTGTGTTGTTGAGTATGAGGTTTTCTCTGTTTGACGTAGGTTCTTGTCAAATTCAAGCATACATGAATGCTTTCTCTTACCTTTAAATATATCGTAGTAATTCATACTACATCCTATTAGGGCAAGGTTGGGTTAAAAAAATGGTATTCGTTAGAAATTTCCCTCGGCTGTCAATGTTATCGGATTCCAAGTGCGAAAATGATAATAGTTCATGCTTGAGATTTGACGCCATCAATGACTGGATGATTATAACTACAAGACTTCAAATTTAGCGTCCAATGATTATTTCGAAAGCGTACATCTTATTATATTCCTCATTGGCTTTGCAAGCAACTTTTTATTGCCTGATTCGTGTTGCCTCATGATGAAGCCTCCATCCCGTGCATTGAATAAATTCTACCCCTCCCATTTTTGCTCTTTCCAAAAGAGAAATTGCTAGTTTTATATACCCAGTCATGACTTGGAAGTCGGATACACAACTAGAATCTGTTGATCCTCCAAGCCTTTAGTTGAAAATGTGGGAATTATACACGTGAAGACAATGAACTAGCGGTTTGCTATGATATCCACACTCCATAACCCCTCAATTCCATGTCGCCTATATCACATACAATTACTTGCATTCGGGTACTTCATGGCTATCTATAAAAGTCTTGATAACTTGCAGATTCCAGAAAAGTAATGATGAATGCAGGTCAAGAGTATATTGTGGTAGGAACGGGAGGAATGGGGTAAGTAGAGCCAATATAACACCACCGTTGTTTCCGGGCTTTCCAGAAACTTTTATCCATACATCCACCGCAAATCATAGCCTTTGGAGAAATTTATCTCCTTCTTCTTCACCTCGACAATGAGAGATCAAGTGCAATAGATCTCGTCGACAGTAACAACTATTATATATCAGAGACAACAATTGCAATTCACAACGAAAGAGATATCCAACATGTATAATAGCTCTGATTATCAGCTCAAATTCCAGTACTGGTAGCTCGATCATTCATATTCAGATCTCGGGATCGAGCATCAAAGTCCTCTACCTCCTTTGTCATCTTAGTATTATCTGCCATTATATCTCTCAAGTAAAAGAGCCATCAAGTTTCCTTATATACCAAATCAAGGAAGAATTTTTTTCAGCACAATAACTGGACTAAGCTATGGAAAAGACTTGGAGTACTTGCAAGGCTATCCACTCGAAGTAAGATCTTGATCCAAATGTTCGATAGTCCTCGAGCAGTCTGTATCTCCAGGCATAGCGCAAATGGCATAGCGAAAGTATATAAATGGCAGTTTCATTCTCGAAGCTCGCTATTCGCACAAGTCTTATGGGTTTAGAGGTACCAGTCATGGACAATAATCAAATGGAGCCAGGGAGAAAGCTCTCATCAACTCTATACGGCGATTCAAGTTACCATTTTCTAGTCGAGTTGGGCGATTCCTTTCGATGTCGAATCATCCGGTACTGAGAAATCACAATTTCGTGTATTGAAATGACAGTAAAAATGGCATGGTGACATTATATTTAATGAATGTCAGAAATAAACTCACCCATCATTATTAAGATGGGCTATTTGTTGTCATTGCTCAATTCCTGTCATTTTCTGAAGATTGACAACAACGACACTCCCACTATAATATCAATATTTTCCTCTCTGCTCAGATGGACACTCAAGAAAGATCAATGGGATGGAGAAAATTAAGATGATAACGTACGGAGTTAGGATTGGGTTAGTAACTGCGTTGGAACTCCTGCTAGGTGTTTGTAATCAACTTGTATTTTTGTTCTCGATGGAGTTGAAGGATTTGTAGATGAGAGATGGTAAATATGCTCCAAAAATTGGGAGTGGTTAAAATAATAGAGAAAGGTAGGCAATGTGCCTATAGGAGTGGATGAATAGGAATGAAAGCTGGGAATACGTATATACGCAGAAAGATACCAAGCACATGTAGATCCATCTCAACCTACTACATTCCATGGGATGTATACTCAATCTAACGCCCGTGCTATGAAACTAGTATTGAGCTTTTTGATGCTCCTTAGCTCCATATTTCATATTAAAGCACTGCCCTGCAGCGAAGAAACAACTGTCAATCTTCCTTCTTATATGTTAGAATTGGCTATCGGTTTATCTCCAATATAGATACTATCAGCATATATATGTCTTTTACACACAACATGAATGGTAACTAAACACAGACTTATATATGATTCCCCATCCAACACAATACTCAGGAAGACAGAAAAGAAAGGAAGAGATTTTGTCTTCATTCCTAACAGACCAAATAAGCCAACCAAACTAATTATCCATCAAAGTTTCCCATCACCTCCTTTTGTAACCGAAATTCTTGCTTCTCGTCTACAGACTCACAATCGATGCCCAGAGCATGAGTTAGCGATCCCTGAAATCTAGATGTGAACTTGTAATTTCTTCATACTTACTCTACTATCCTCATATCGATATCAATATTGAACGCAAAGTAACGGCATTGATTATATAGAGGGAGGAATACAGGACACTTCATATCAACAATCAGATGAAATTTCTACACAAGCAAGAAAAGATAGTTTAGCTAATCCCCTCCTCCAAAGCGTAAGGTCTAACTAGCTAGGGAACATATCATAATACATAATACTCATCTACAGCACAAGAAAATTCTACAATCATCTCGTATGGGAATCTTCATCCTAGATATTCAGCTGTAATCCTATCATTCAATCCTCTTTAGTTACTTTTTTCGATTGCTATTCTCTACGAGTATGTCTACGATTAATGTATGTATTTCCTTAGGATCCTATCTATATCCATATCCATATCCTCACTGTGATTATTGCCCACTATCTTGTGACCGCTTTGTGCTTCGCTTCTTCGAAAGATCTTTCCACGTGAAAGTATAATTTCCCTTCACACCACCATGAACTTCTAGTTTATACTTCTCATTTTTCCCTGTTGCTTCTTCGGCAAACTTTTCTACGTCCTCTCGCCTAACGTTGATTGCGGATGAATTCTCTAATTCCAATCGACCGTCTCGCTTATCAACAGTTTTCAAGTAAAGTGATTCATGAAATCTGCGAACGATCCAATCAAGATCTTTGACCATTTCTTGGCCTATTTTCCCTCGAGATGTACTTACATCCGGTACTTTCTTAGAAGACTTTAATTGGGCTTGAGATTGAGGCATTGTCTTAGTGTAAGGCTTGAGATGTTAAGATACTGAGTTTGAATTTTGAAATTTTGAAAACTGTAGTTTGGATCTACGAAGTTATAATAATGGATATTTGAGCTTTGAAATGTTTCTTGTGGTTTTAGATATATTGATAATGAGGAGTAGAAAGTTGATTTTCGTATTATAGAAGATTATGAAAGTAATCCAAGGTATTTATATTGTAATTTTTAACATGAATTTTCGTGCCTACGATGAAAATCTGCCTTGGTAACCAACACATGGATTCATCATGAAATAGGCTACAATCTATCGTTCAAAGAGGATGGATAGAGATGGTTATGAGTTATGGTCGTTTTTTGTTAGGTAGACATGACCAAAAAGAAGACCAGTTTTATAACGTTCACTTAGAGCATCGAGCCCAAATGCATCAAGAACACTTCCGTACTTCTGTCTCCCTTCCATCCAGAGATCCACCCGGATTTCCTTCCTCAAACACCCATTACCTATGTTGAGGTTCACAAGCGACAATGAAGATCGAATCCTTCCTAACTACCCGGGCCCTTTCACGAATTTTGGGAATACCATCTGCACAAACAAAATAATCCATAAATGAATACCATGAAACAGTCAAATAAATACCTACCTAGAAAAGACTACATATCTTCAAACTCAACCAATCAGCCTACTTCACTTCCACTCCCAAATGTAAAATAAAATCTACCTCTCATCTCACCATCTCTCTCCCCTCTCAATCTAATCCACCAAATCCCTAGATAACAAACCCATCTATACCTACCTCTATGTAAGCGAAAAAACAAACGGAAATTGACCCTTTTGAGCCTATCTCAATATCACTTATTTATTGAATTAATAATTCAATTCAGAGTAAATATTAAAATTTGAAAAGATCAAACGAAAATTTCAGTTTTCTCCATATTGATAATTGAAATTCTATCATTTAATATCATACAAAAAAGGGATTTGAAGTTCTCTCAAATGGGTGGTCAATTCCCGCCTGTAATTTCGCTGATGTAGAGCCTACTTAGTATACCTTTCAACTACAACCGAAAAAGAAGAAAAACAATTAAAAAATCGCCCGTGATATCTTTCCATCATCTATACTCATGTAAAAATTAAAAACTAATTTCTATTTCTATCAGTACGCAATGATACATACATATTTATACACACAAAAGCTTCTCCCCATCCCATCCCACTCTAAAACCCAAGTCCCGCACGCTGCATAAGTATAATCCCAGACAAGCGCTCAAACTTTCACTATCAGTACATACTCAATAACTGAATTCAACGGCCCGTTTGGCTTAGCGGTAAAGCGCATCACTAGTACTTGTGACAAAAATCACCTTATAATGATGAGATCCTAGGTTCGATTCCTAGAACGGGCAATCACGTGAGATCATAGGATCTTCTTTTCTTGCTTTTTGGGGGTTGGAGATTTTATGGGTAGTAAGTAGTAGTACTTTGTTGTTTTGGAGGGAGTTTTTTTTTGGTTTGTGGTTGGAGAGAGGTTTTGAGGAAGGGGGAGAAGGATTGGTGGGGAAGGAGACAGGGAGAGGAGGAGTGTGGATGGTGGTGGGTATTAAGCTGATTAGATACCTAAATAATATCAATACTCTCAAGTACCAAGCAAAAGTATAAAGATATAACATAAATCCATACATTTCTCATAAAAAGGGTATCGAAACAACCAAACTAAAACCAAACTAAAACCAAACTATTCTGGTATCCACCTCATATTCCCTCTTTCCTTTCCTTTGCTTTTCGCATCAAAATGGTATATTTCGCAATTAAAACTGAAAGAAAATCACTCCTCTCCAACATTTCTTTCCCCGATGTCTTTAACCTCTATCTTCAGTTGTTGGATTTTATGTAGGTAGGTAGGTCATCGAGATGATTATCGTGTAGTTCATGAATGTCGTGGTATCCATCTGTGGTACCTGACCCATGGCAAGCCAAAGAAAAAGCCATTCTCGCTCCTAACCGATCAAGAACCGCAAGATAGCATTCCCATCGTATCTCCCCCCTCTCAAACCCCCGGACTTCCACTCCTCCCCCTCGCCCTCCCCGTCCACCTCGTCCTCTTCTCCCTACTCCAAAAAAGCACCATCCCCGCCACACTCCCCGCCCACAACAGCGCATTTACCAAATCGACCCACACTGCATTTTTCATCCTCTGTACGCCTGCATCTCCTTCCGCTTTCTCACCTATATACATATTCCCAAAGAGACCGAAGAGGGCGATCCAGAGAATAAAAAGGACAGCGTCCCAGAGAAATAGGACGGGGATGAGATTGAAGAGGGGAATGAGGTGCAGGAGTGAGGTGAGCGCGGAGAGGGTGCCGGTTATGACGGCGTAGACCTGGATGGGGAGTTAGTTAGTCGACTAGCGATTTTTTTTTTTTGGATTCGGGGAGGGAGAAGGGGAAGACATACCCATTTTCCATCTGAATATTTATGCTGATTATTCGCATTTGCGAGATCTGTTCCATATAATCCGATGACTGTGAGCGCCAATACGAATTGGAGAAATCGCCATAAGGCGTGTGTAGTACGTCCTACGCCGTATCCGAGCGGATTGATACGTTCGAGGATTGACATTTTTGGTTGTTTGTTTGTCTATTCGTGTGTTGGTGTGTTGTGTTTTGAATGAGGAGTGTAAGTGGTTTGAAAAGTTGGTAAGTACGTAGTCGTCGTATCGATTGTGAATTCGAAGAGATGGATAGATTGATGGATGGACAGAGGATATTCTTCTGATATCAAATTCTCGTATGACGTTTTCGAAGGTATTCACAAAATGATCCTTTTCTTCAACTCGTATATCCTTACGCAGGGACAATCAGATTCAAAATCAAAAGTAAATAAACCAAACCAATAATCACCTTCTCTCTTTCTCTCTTTCCTTCCTTCGTTACATTTAAAATTCTCAAACACCAACCACAAAAGCAAGCAAGTTAATTCCCTCTCTCTCTTTCTTCAAATTCTTCAAATTCAAATATCTTTTATATTCTCATCAATTGTTTTTCCAAAAAAAAAAAGTATCATAAATAAAAAAACAAATTCGCAATCCCTTCCTCCCTTCCTTATATCAACCACCCCTCTATATATAATCTAACCCAACCGCAAACCACAATCAGCCAGCCAGCCAGCCAGCCAATATCTTGTTTTTATACATATACTTTCCAACTTCTAACATCAAATTTCATCCAATCCAGCAAACACCAATAAAAAATCCGACCTAAAAATCAACCGCGGCTGCCCTGTCCTATGGTATCCTATCCTATCTTGTTACATACATGTACGAGGCGAGGCGAGACCTAGGTAGTTGTAACGAATAACATAACGAATAACGAATAATAAAATCCAATCACATACATTTTCCATCCTCCCATTCTTCAAATCCAAAATCCAAAATCTACTTTCCAAATTCCCACCCCCATATTTTTGAATTGCGCGATCTTTTCTCGCGAATATCGTGAGTACCATCCATCCATATCTTTTTCCCTACAACTCCAAAAACGATGACGAAATATTCATCCATCCATTAATTTGTTGGTTAACCCATCCATCCATCCATCCATCCAGCCCTGTCCTGTCCTGTCCTCTCCTCTCCACTATCCACCTCCCGCAGCCCACGAGCCCGCTTACAAAAATTTCATTTCATACTTTCATACCTGTTAGCTCGCCCACCTTGTAAAAGTGGGATGGGGAATCACATCACATCATAAGAATCACGATACCTATGATCTTGCTCCATCATGAAAAATTTGGGCGTGTTTAGGTATGTGTGTGTGTATACAAGGAATGCGATGCATGATGATTGGATGTGATGTGATTGAAAATTTGATGATTACTCCGTGGACGGGTGTGCCCGATGATGCTATGCCCTATGGACGAAAAGTATAATTTGCGGGTTGTTTTATTATTATTTGTTTGAATGTTTTTATATATACGTATTTTTTTTAATCTTTGTATTTATTTTTTATTTGTAGTGAGCGATGAGCGATGAGAGATGAGAGATGAGATAAGATACCTAGGTACCTAATATATGAATGATGAATGTGGAGAGGTAACGAACTCAATACTGATAGAGTGATGGATGATGAATGGAAATAGTTGGGCACGAAAAGGTATATTTAATTTGGGTTTACTAGGTATGTTTCTATCATCATTATTATTCTGTACACCTACAGAGGATTAATTATTCGAGAAAATGTTTAAAGAAACCATTCCATATTATATATCATTTGTCAATATACCTTTACCTAACCAGTGTCCATCCGCTCAATCAACCCCTTCATATCAATCGGTAAAACATCCATCATAAAATAAAGCCCTATCATAATTACCAAACCCCCGAATATCAAACGAAGTATCCATATTTCGTATCCATATCTGTATCCACGATGGGTATTTCTCCACCTTCATCTTTTAATTTTCTGCAACTCAGAAATTTGAGATTAACAATAATTTCCTGTACGAGGAAAATAAAAGTGTGTTTGTTGTTTTCACATCTATTTATCATTATCTATCAAGCTTTGAAAAGTCCAAAAAACCAAAAACACCAAAAAGATATCGACGTCGGCATGATTCGAACATGCGCCCCCGAAAGGAATTGATTTCTAGTCAATCACGTTAACCACTCCGTCACGACGCCCGATTGGATTTGTTGAAGACCTACAGCATTAGATATGTTTTATTACCATTCATGATTAACTTTTCTTGTTCTTCTCTTAATTGTGTCTACCGTGTAGCTTCAATGTCTGAACGAAACTCAGTATTGAGACTATCGTCCTTGCAGGTCAACATTTTCTGGGTCTTGTAATTGCTGCGATTAGTAGTTGTGTAGTAGTGTCAACTCACCTGGGTTGGTCGACTCTCTTCCAACGTCTTGTTTCCACCAGTTAGACTTGGAGTATCGATATGCTTGGTAGGGAGAAATAACTTGATACTCCCGAGTCGCGACTGAAGTACATGATGAATTTGTTGTGAAAGCGATGACATCGCGAATGCTCGCTCACCAGCAAATAGCAGGGATGCCCTTCTGACTTCAATATATCCATCAGTGGTCAGATATTGAAAATATTAAAGATCATGTCATCAGACTGACTAAAAAGTAATTATTCGTTCATCTGGATTGGCCAAATGACTTTTAATTCCAATTTAAAGGTTGGTGCTTTGACTTCATGACGGCGTTGAGAACTACCGAGGAGTGTCGAAGATCTCAACCAAAGTATTACACATGTGCCGAATCTCAAATATTTTGACAGAGTCCAAGATGTGGAGAAGTAGTCAGGCTTATGGAGAAGCGTTGGTTGTGTGGCAAATTTGCAGACAGTTTGAATGGAGACAACCTCACTGAGAGTCAGTCCATCTCGGCACTCGCGGTTTGATGGTTGTTGTGTGTACTTCAGATTGATGATCTCCAGGATAGAAATGAACCACCAAAATTAAACCCGGCAGTCCAAATAGAAGCTTTCTCCATGAACATATCAATACCCAAATTTGCAACATTCACAATTAGCAATGGAACCTCTTTCATGTTTCATGATGGAAATTAAGTGGTGATGAGACCCAAGCGCAAGAGGTGATGGTTCATGCTTTATCATAAATACGTTGTGTAAATGTCAATCTTTTGGATAATACCGTGAGACACTACGCCTTGTGTATATCTGTGCCACGAAACCACGAGTCGGATCACGACACGAGAAGATACCACACTTTGAACTCAACGTTATAACTTGGCGAGGCTGCATACTAATGCGAAAAATCACAAAGATCTTCTTCAGCCTTTCCGCAAGAGAAAGATGACTCCGGAAGAGAATGTATTGAATGAAGGTGTAAGGTTTACCGTGAGACAAGGCGCCCAACCAAACCCAAATAGCGGCAGATCAACAGACTATCCATATTGGTAATGATTACAATCTATTATCTTTCGAGTTTCACCTATCCACTAAGATATAATTGGTAAACATTTTTAAGGGTTCAACTCCGTGAGGTATGATATGTCATAGCCTCAACGCCATGAAAGTAGAAAAGATAGCGACGTGGTGGTTGCAATATCGATGTTAGCGAATCTGAATATGGCAATAATCGACATTGATATGGTATCAACTGTGGATCTTTCGGGAAGTAGAACTACTTACGATGTACGACAACGCCCGCCCCCATGAACCTTTCCAAAAAGATGTTGGGCATCGTGATATGTTGCAGAAAGTAGGGTCTTTGCATGATACATACTCTGTACATTACCGTCACAATATGTACCGAATTATGATCCATCATTCTTCACAGAATAGTCGGTATGTTAGTTTTATATGCAATACCGAGAAGGATAAGAGAGAAGGGAAAGGTGGCGACCTCACCTGTTGGTGCCTATGTAGATAAACCAGAAAACAACACAGCCGCGTTGTGTTTCAAGAAACGAAAGGAATTGCAAGTTGACCCACAGATTAAGTTGTTTAAAGGATTTAGATAGCATCGTATCGTCCAAGAGTATAGGCACGAGTGACGATAGCGACCGAGGGTTTTCTTCATACTTCCATATATGGTGTGAAGTTGGAAGATCAATCATCAATCATCCAAACGAGGAAACGGGAATACCGGATGGGTGAGTCTAATATATTTATATTTTATTAGCGGCAATTTGTCAAATTGAGAGACATGATTGATAAATTTGGATGAGGGGAGAAGAGGAGAAGAGGAGGAGGAGGGGATATTTTGAATATGGATGATACTCGAGTACGTAAACGTAAGATTATGTATCATCCCAAGACACCAAATATGTACTGGGTGTACCTAGGTTATTTACCTATCTATATAAATATATTATGTTTTTTTTCTTTCCTCAAGAGTGTAGTGTAGTGTAGTGTAGTGTAGTGTAATGTAATGTGTTGGAAGTATATTTCCATTGAAATTGAAGTAATGCTAGTAGAGTAAGATGTAGTAGACAGACCATACACAGTAGAAGAGATAATTTATGATATATCTATTAGATCCATGGATCTAATAAATACATACATTCATTCATTTTATGACAATCCTAAAAGTTTTATTATAGTCGGGGATTAATTATATCAACAGTATCAATCTTCCGGGAATAAATTTATAACTCATTTTTCTATGTGCACTGACATCATCGTCACCACCACAAAGAAGTATAAGGAATTTTTTGACCCACGCTGACCCATAAACAACAAAAGGCCTACCTACCTCTGCACCCAAAATCAACCGTTTTGTTTCAATCATCATACACACCAGGTCTTTCCACCCTTCAATTAACCCTTGACCCTTTCTGCAGATCTTGCGGAGATTCACCAGAAGGGAGATGATGATACGACTTTTTTTTTCCTCCATATTTTTTTCTTCATATTTGACTCATTCTTACAAGTACAAGGAGGGAAGGGGGGTTTCATTCTCGACTTCACTCTTCTCTCTATTATTAAAGTAGACTTCACTTCTGTCTTATACCAAACTTCACCTTCTCTTAAAGTAGACTTTACTCTTCTTTTATACTAAACTTCACTCTTCTCTTCTCTTATATCAAACTTCACTTTCTCTTTACCAAAGCATATCTCACTCATCCTTAACATAACAAAATATATTCTCCATACCTATCTAGGTACTCAGTATTGAAGTTCATTCTCATATCTACTAGGTATCTTATCGTACATTCCTTAGATATCCTCTCACAACAAGGTCCAAGGAACAAAATCAACCACCAAGAATCATCAGTCCTTCATCACCACCACCCATTTATCATATCAAAAACTTCCATCAATCAGATAAAGATAAAAGAAAAACATAACCCTCTCAATTTGATTTCGGCACCAAGATCCGAAACATAATCATATTGGGCTTGCCGTTATTTCCTTCCCATATACACACACTTTACCTTTTCTTGATTAGACCTTTAGATTTTCATAAGCATTAACGAACGAATACATGAAAAGAGAGAGGATCTAATCACTTACGACTTACGACTTTGACTTACGACGATCTTACCTTCTCCCCTTCCTTCCCCAACGTTGTGAAAACCCAAAATAAAGCAAGAGCTACATTCAAGACGAGGCAGAAGAGAAAGTTAAAGTCTACTACATATATATACAAATACATATACACATACACATACACATACACATACACATAACAACTATATGGTTCATATCACACAACGACGCATCCTCACACGCTGCACAAAAAAAAAAAAGATACGAAACTCACAAAACTTGCGAAAATCAACGCCAATAACCATACCTAAACCATAACCCTTGGGAAAAGCAAGAAAGTGGACAACTTTTATTGACTTACCACCACTTACCACTTACCACTTACCAAACCCAATTTCGTACTCGAGCACTCGTCGGTACTGCTCCATCACTTGACTTTGAAGTTTCATCGAATCCACCAATTACCATTCAATCAACTATTGGAATGGCCCCAGTGTGATTAGATTACCTTGCGCAAGACCCTCCGTCTACATTTGGCTAGATCACGATTCACGATTCACGAATTAACTCAATTTACGATTCAAGGTAGCTACTTGGGTGCATCGCTACTAGCTACACACACATAACCAACTGACCGAACGAAACGGACAAGCGATTCCTACGCCAAGAGAAAGAGACCATCTGCATTGCCCCAAATTCGAACTAAATACCTACCTACCTACCTACCTCCCTCCTTCCCTCCCTAGTTATATGAATGAATGTAAAAAGAGAATTACCCGCCGACCATTTGTCTACACTTTTACACAAAATGGCTAGTCATCGTTCCTATAAGACCTCTTCTTACTTTCCTACAAATGGGAGTAGAGACACTTCTCATCGTCCTCATACCAAACCATCCTATTCATCCTCTTCCTCGGATGAAGATATTATTGCATCATTAAAAGGTCTCGCCATACAATCAAGGACCAAAGAAATTACTAGTACTAGTAATAGTAGTACAAACTCTCCACGTTGCGGTACTCCCGGCACACAAGGTATGTTAACGCTTTTACTTTTCAGTGCAAGCCTTTCCCGCATTCTATTAAGCTGCCCCGCCACCACCTACGACTTAGCATAAAAGGGTCCAAGCTAACTCGTGATTTGGTAACTATAAAGTTGAAACGATATCTACTACATTCGATACTCCAAAGAAAAGCGATTCCATTCCAATTTCCTGCGGTCAATCTACAAGACGAACTCGAGTTTACACACCATTGACAGGTCGTGGAGAATTGCCAGGGTAAGCATGATTTGATTGTCATACCTCAAGTTTCTGAATTGAGCATGAAAGCATAGCAAGGACTATGCTAGGAAATTATTGTGGCATTGTTGTTCTGACAAAATGATTTATAGAGGATATTTTCCCGGATTTGCAGACGAAAACCCAGAAACTCTCAAATCAACAATTCTACTATCAACCTCACGTTCTATAAATTCACCAGAAATGCAACCAATTACAATATCTTCCATGTCATCACCAATGGACTCACCAGCTTCTGATACCACTGTTCGTGGACCTCCTTCGATTGTCAACTCTCCATTCACTCTACCAGAAACTTTAGTTATTCCAAAAGGAAAATACTATCCTTCGAACTATAAGCCATCACCAACATCTCCCCTCCCGGGACCCCTCCCGAGCATCCCTTCGTCAATATTAAATGGTGGCAATCTTCAACTTCCTCCCAAAAGTCAACGTCAAAAATCTTCAAATCCACATCATCAAAGGAAATCCTCAGACGTTAAACGAAAACTACAAAAGTACCAAAAAGATATGATTGAACAAGCACGTATGGTACATGCTTCAGTAGTTTCTACTCCCGGTGAATCCGCACCAGGATCAAAGCCTATCAGTCCTAGACTACTTCCTTTAGGCAGTCCTGGTCCTATTACACCATTTGAATTGGAAGAAAGTTCTGGGTATTTGATTGCCGGTCAAATGAGATCTGGTGGATTAGCTGAAGGTGGATTGATAGAGAATGAAGCAGTTGCGAGAATGATTCGAATGGAAGAAGAAAGACGAAGACGAGAGGGGCAAAGTTCACCAGCTGCTCGAGTTTGAAGGAGTTCGGAATTTTTGAACAGGATGGGGTGGGTGTTCAGCCACACGGTTTCTTCCGACATATCCGGAGAACGATCAACTCCTTCGATCACAATTTACAAGATTATGCATCTGACATTTCGCATTGAGCGATTGCATCAAAATACCCCGCACATTTCATTCGGTTCCCCGCACTTTATCAAAAAATATTTCTTGATACTTTGCATGAACTTCCCCCACCAAATATCACTCTACACGTCAGCACGCACCGGATATCTTTTTACACTTCTTGTTTCAACATTCATCACGCAGCAGATACCTTTTTACTCTTCTTGTTTCGACATGAATCACACGAATCACGAATCATTCACGGCCCCTTTTCCTTTGTCAATTTGATATCCAATACTGTTTTTACCGCATATCATATGGTCAATCAATAAGAATTGACTAAACTCTACTCATTCTTTTTATCTCTGACCTAAATACCAAGTGCTGGTATATTAGCTTTATTTTTGCATTCTCTTGCGTTGGGGGTTTAGGTTGTAGTCTTTTTTCCCTTTGGTTTAGTTTAGCATGGTGATAGAGTTTGGGTTGGGATGGGTTGGCTAGGATGGGGAGGAGAGGAATCTGGGTAGGGTTTGGCGTTGCTGGTCAAAATCAAATCTTACACATGGGATTTCTCATTTTGAATTGGGGGAAATTATAGATTGGAGGGTGGGCTGGGGCGGAATGAAATGGAATGTGTTGAAAATGCTAGATTCGTGCTGAGCGTCATCTTGCTTTAATCGGGGCTGGAGATGCTAGAGTATGGTTTGGGATGGGATGGGATGGGATAGCTTAGCATAGCAGAGGATGAAAAATAGCTTGAGAATTCATTATATATTTTATATTCATGAGGCTGTTTATGCGTGGATGAGTTTTACTCGTATTTGTACATTCTCGAGAGTGATATTGATGGTGATAGTGATGGTGATAGTGATGGTGATAGTATGTATGCAGGTTTCTATTTGGATATAGATTTGCATTGGAATTGGAAATCGGATTTAGATTCTCAATTCCCTATTCTCTATCGAATCTAATCCGATCTACCAATTCTTTCACAAATATCGAAAGATTTCCAAGTGATGTGATATCCCATGATGGCTAGATTCCGAGATATCTACGTATCTATCTATCTATCTATCCATTTACAAGTTCTGGTGACGGTTTGCATGGCCCTCTTTACTATAGATAGATATTACCGCAAAGGTAGTGCTGTACTCATATAAAATGATACATGTTATTTGAGATGAAGGTGTTGTTGATTTCTTTCAGATGATTGAAGTGGTTTGGAGATCGAGATGTAGAGATCTTTTTATCATATGATGGCTTTTTTCATCGCGTTAATGATCTAGCTCTGAGATTTATTTATCTATCAGCTCTTAATTGGCGGCTTCCAATTTCACATCTTCCTTACTACCCTCTCCGCTCTCCCCCTCTACATTACCGCTCTCCCCCTTCCCCCCCTCCTCCCTC